>JARLTB010000323.1:1550000-1742500 GCA_030141615.1 Unio pictorum
ATCTTGAGCCCATTAATCCATTTCTGTCCAGGATGAATTTTTCAATAACCGACCAAGAATTTAACCTAATTGACCTTCGCGGGGAAACACTATAAATAACGCTAGATGTAAAGTCTTAAAAAGACTTCAAAATCATAAATGAAAAATTCCTTGAATTTTCACTTGCAATTTCAATTAGAAAAGAATTTCAATAATGTATCAACACGTGCTAGTATCTATCCATGACAAAGAACTTCTTCAACAAGCTATCACAGAGGTATTCGGGGGCAACACAACAAGTGAATACCACGTGGATATAGTCATAGATAACCTCGGCGATGAAAAGTTTCTATTGACTGATTATCAAATGTTAAATCTTCAGCAAAACGTTATAACTGTGGTGAGATTAACCTGTGATCAAATAATGCAATACACCCATTCATGCCTGTCCGTGGAAGATCTTAAAAAAATCTTACACATTTTCTAAAATTGTTCATTGAAATGGAAATTGCTTTGCAATTTCACGATTTTGAAATTCTGAAAGAATTTTCAGCTAAAAAAAATACTGCATAAGTATTATACTTCCCTGTTGTTGACACAGGTATTAATCACACAATACAATTATACTTCCCTGTTGTTGACACAGGTTTACAAACTTTGTTCTAGTTTCACATTACCTGTGTACAGGTTATACGAAGGAGGCTCTCTACGAGTGGGACTCAGCCTGCTCGATTAAAGCTTTTATCTGTTTCACCTTACAATTGATAATTTTTCTTTGCTCGTATTCAGAACTTAATTGTTTCCGTACATCTTCTATGATCATACATAATGGTACAAACACATTAACGTCTTCAACATTAACTAAACTTTCACGGATAAGTTTTTGAATGCGTTTGATCAGATAATACTGCTTAGCGAGTACATATTTTCCATTGTTTTGTGCAAATTCCATGTCCTCGAAATCGGTCATTATTTGATCACAATCTAACCCTGAACATAGTTTAATATTTTGATCTTTAAGCTTGTTAATTTCAACAATAATACATCTGATATTTTCAGAATTCATATTATTATAAAAAGTATATTTGTTTAATTTGTGAAATCCTTTGGATTTTCACTCAAAGAGTTTCCATCTATGATTTTCATTGCAATTCATCTTTAGAATTTTCCATTTTCCATTTCACAAAATGAATTCTAGACCCGCTAAGGTGTTGGTCATCTTAGCATGTCCAGAAGCTTAATGCGATTATAACGATTATGGTTATATACAATGGATGACGACGGCACATCAACCCCACGATCTAGTTTGTATGGCGGTTGATTATACATATTACACATCACCGTTTTGAACCTCCTTGTTGCATAAATATACACCAAGGGCGTCCAACGGTTACATATACATAATCACGAAGTGTATTCCCCTGTAAGTAGAGTCTAACTCATCAAATAATGTGTTTGACCTACAAGAGGATACGTTTGGTGCGTGGACGCACAGACAGCACACAACAATAGATTATAACGATTATGATTATATACAGATGCAATGAATGACAACGGCACAACAATAGATTATAACGATTATGGTTATGAATGATGACGGCACAACAATGGATTATAACGATTATGGTTATGAATGACGACGGCACAACAATGGACAGCACAACAATAGATTATAATGACAATGGTATAATACAATGAACTGATTCAATGACAATGGATGACGCGGGCTATTCTACATTCAAGTGCAAAAACAAACCCCAAAATCCAACCCGTTTGAATGTCAATAATAACATTCATACCACGCATGACGGTGTGATTTGAGTTTGCACTTGAACTTCGGCTAAAGCCCAAACATAACACAGACGAGGTTGTATATAACCACTCATTACAACGAAGTTAAATAGAACGATGTGTGCTTGTAATTCCTTGTTAGTGTTAGTGAGTACTTGTAAAAAACACTAAAAAAAATAATACGATTATTTGTAAACTTCATGATTAATTTTGTTTCCTATGAAAATCCTTTGAAATTGTAAAGCGATTTACGATTGAAAGTCCTTTGAAATTGCAAAGCATGGATCCCGTCGATATTTATAACAGCCAATCAAAAACTACCTCCGCGTTCACCAACGGTAACTCTGTCATTGGTGATTTGTCACATGCGTTATACCTGAGGGAGTTACTTCCCTCGAACAATGCAAGTTTACGTACTTATACATAAACAAATTGAATACTATTATTGAAGTGTTTTGAAAAAGCGGTCTTGGTTATTCCCTCTGCAACAAGTCGTACTGAGGGGGGGGGGCAAATATCGAAATACCTACCGGCTGAAGACAAAGATTGAAATACTATCTCCGTGTTATTTTCAGTATCAATTGATTTTACTGGTCTAGCATTTTTTTTCGAGTGTTTCCCAGTCCCACCTCGTTTGATGTTTTCGTGTTGTGTAACAGCTTGTAGATTCGATAAAGAATTATTAGTCCTAATACCATCAATGTGATCAATAACTAGGCCATCCTTGATCAATCCATTAAACACTTCATATATGAAACGGTGATTGAGATAAGTTTTCTTTCCAGAATTAAACCCCAAATATCCCATACCATTATCCCGCCCAACAGATTTCTTGAGTCTACAGTGTCTAACAACACCATCACGAGAGGCTTCGTAGTTGGTGATCACTGGATGTCTTTGAAATTCTTGG
This sequence comes from Unio pictorum, assembly GCA_030141615.1. Classification (NCBI taxonomy): domain Eukaryota; kingdom Metazoa; phylum Mollusca; class Bivalvia; order Unionida; family Unionidae; genus Unio; species Unio pictorum. The sequence continues at coordinate 1,552,681 of JARLTB010000323.1, forward strand.
TTCATTTATATACTAATATACTTATTTGTCTAATTCATTATTTGGTTGAGATATAACATTGAGAAATCTTTCTATGTAGTCGTTGGCAGTTTTTATGATTTTGCCGTTGGCAACGTCGTTGACGTCATTGACAGAGTCAGGATTTTTTTTTTTTTTTTGTCATAATAATGCTTCAACTCTCTATAACGCTTACCACCGCAATTGATACATAATTGTGATTTGCCTCTACCCCACAATACAGGCATGGGAGAGGACCTTTTGAACCGTTTCTCACACTTTGCATATGATACCCACAGAATTCATTTCTGCATGATTTGTTACACATAGTTACTGATCCAATCATGAGCCATTTGCAATGATTCATTATATAAAAAACTTTTTATTTAAATACTTGTTTTAATTATAATATGAAAGAGTTCAAGAGATTAACAAAAAATAATCCCCGATTTAATCGGGATAGAGTCTCTGTTAAACCAAAACGTCTAAACGACGATAGCATGAAGGAGTTCAAGAGATTATCGAAAATTAATCCCTGAGTTTAATCTCGATAGAGTATCTGTTAAACCGAAACGTCTAAACGACGATAGCATGAAGAAGTTCAAGAGATTATCGAAAATTAATCCCCGATTTAATCTCGATAGAGTATCTGTTAAACCGAAACGTCTAAACGACGATAGCATGAAGGAGTTCAAGAGATTATCGAAAATTACGCCTTGGGAAAATGCTAGATTTAATCTCGATATGAAGGAGTTTGAGAGATTATCGAAAATTAATCCTAGATTTAATCTCGATAGAGTATCTGTTAAACAAAAACGTCTAAACGACGATAGCATGAAGGAGTTCAAACCGCTTCAGAAGCTTACGGTGGAAGTGTAATTGAATTTATCACAGATATCAATGATGCTCCATCCGTGGAAGATCTGGATGGATTCGTTAATAATCTTGTTGTGTACGACGATGTAATGTTGGAGAAACAAAAAAATCCTGCAATGATATTTTCTCGAGGGCGTCATAAAAACTCCGACGTGATATATGTAACTCAAAAATACGCACAGATTCCGAGTGTAATAAGAGAAAATTGCAATTTAGTATGTGTGTTTAACGGTACTGGAAAATACACATTACAAAATATTTATAATTATTGGTGTGACGGTGATATGGATTTTAATAAATTTAAAACTTCTTCAATAACGCAAGAGCTACCCCTCACGGATTTATAACGATAAATTTATCAGATCCTCGAACACGATATCGAATTGGATTAGACAGTATCTATAGGTAATTCGGTTACAACCTCCCCAGTTGCCGTAGTTATCGGCGCAAATAATTCTTTAGTATCAGTGGTAAAATCTTCTTTTGCTTGTTGACGCGCTTGCAAATTATCTCTAAAAGAATCTCTCACCGGGAGAAATTTCTTAATCGCGGCCAACCGTTCTCGTGTTAATCTAGTTATTTGTGCTTCTCCGATGTTTGACATTTTATATAAAAATGATATCGCTAATTCATCATCGTATCTATAGCTAAATTGGTTAGCGTATAGCAGCAGAGAGGGTGAACGCCATATAGTTGGCGTCTTTTTTTTTTACTGAAAATTTTCATAAATTTGCTAAATTTTTGCTAAATTTATGAAAATACTTGATTAAAATATTTTCAAGGAAGCCTCAGTTTAGTAAACTGAGTTTTATTCAGCATTTTCGAGGAACATCAGTTAGCTAAATTGACGCCGAAAAAGTTGGTCTGTTCACCCTCTCTGCTGCTACTTCCGTGAGAACCTAATTACCTGCTGGCTTAATTTTGATCAATAAATTTGGCGAAGTGTTTTTTGCACTAAAATAATCCATTAAAAGAGACCTGTGTTGTTTTATCACTTATGTCTTGTGCATTGAATCAATCAAGTGATGATTTTGCTCGACGGCAGTGAAATCAGGGAGTAACAAAAAAAATTAACTGATTTTTTTTCAAAAAGTCTAGTCATTTGTCCAGTGTATCACAACCGGCATATGTATTATCGTGTTCTAATTTACATTGTTTCAAATTTTTCATTTTACTTCTACCGCAATCAAATATATATGCTGTATATAAATCGATCGATCGACATTGTTTCAAAAAGAGAGTCGATCTTTTGTATTAAACAAATACGTCTAATTTGGATCAAACAATAAAACAAGAGTGTATCCCATTCAGCACAAAAGTTAGTGATGTAATACACAATGTGTGGAGCGGTACACATGTTAATAGAACGGAAACCATGTGGAATAATGTTTTCGATTAACTCCTCAATATACGGTAATTTATCCTGAAAATAATGTTACTCTATGAGGAAAATATAAACTACACTGTTATGAAGAGATATTTATTCACAGTTAATCACAGCACGATTATAAAGTGAGTATTAAAAACTAAAAAATCTGCCATCCACCCACCCTTTTGTTTTTGTATCGATCCTTTTGTTTTATTATAGGTCCCTCGATAACTTGCGCCACACTGATAGTACGGTCGTTGATTTTGGACCCCAAATGTGCACAAGTTATCAAGGGAGTGGTGTACTTTGAATTGAAATGTTATGTTCAAACATGAGGCTTGCAGATATAGCTTGAAGCTACTGAGATTTAATCTTTGTGAGCAACTCTAATCTCTGAGTACACCGAGTGTACAACCCACTTTGGCCATAAAGCAAAGGCTTCAGAGGTGATATCATATGTCCACACTATTACTGGAAGAAATAGACATTTACTTGTGCAATGACTTGCCTCTGTGCATTCAAAAATTGTGCCTGAAATTGCAAACTGGATCTTGCATGGCTGCTGTTATTGAACTGACAATGGAAAAGTGTGAGCAAGTGACAACATTTTAGTAGCCAATGGTTTGTAACCGATTTTAGCTACTAAGCCTGGTTGTGTCCAGAGAACCATCAAACCCTCCAACTTGACTTGACACAAAGTGCATGCAACATGATTACCCTGTATGTGGATAGGAAATCAGGATAATCTCTTGTATGGTAGTAACTTTAGCTTCCTAGGGATCAATAATGGTGCTCAGTGACTGAGAATATCCCCTGTCCTGAGACCATTTAACACCCTTTCACACTGGTTAGAGCTGAATGTTTCCAGATACCTGTGTGGGTTTGGGCAGTATGGTGAAGGGGCAGTTCCTGAGATGCTTGCCACCAAGCTTTCTCTTCTTTTTAAAAAAGTAATGGTGACCCAGACAGGGCCATCTGAAAAAATGAGGGTATGATGACGTTTGAGAGATCTGGCACATGTGACACACCATATCAGGTGTAAATTGGCCCAACCCCACAGGGGAGTGGCCATTGTATGGTGAGCAGCAGAGATCAATGAGCCTAGCAATCCTGGCCATTGCCTCCCAATCTGATGAATCTGAAATTTGCCAATGTAGCCAAATCCAACACTGAAGACAGTGCAATGAAATCCCAAACCAGCTCTGATATTCAAGGAGCACATTTGTCCACCTTATACAACAGAAAAGCAGACAAATGAACGACATCTATGTTTTTATCAAGTATTGGGAGATCAGTACTGATGGTGTCTGTCACCTTAAGTCTATCTAATTAGGAAAGAAACCAGAAGAATATCGTCTCTTCCTCCTCTTCAAGATCTACTGATTCTTTAGAGTAGTAATTGGGAATGGCAGGCATTTTGAAGTAGCCAAAACCATATAAATATAATTGATGGCAACTTGAAAGTTAAACTTCAGTCCATTCCAAGGTTGGATCTGAATATGTGAATGGTTGGCCTTGAAGCTGTTGGTAAAGAAGATGGTCCAGCTATCACTGGTATTAGTGATTCCGAGGACAGACAAATTTCTCATTTAAATCTCCATCATAGTAAGGGTATATTGCCAACAGTATGTTTAGACAGACCTGTCACTAAGATCCCCGTAAATCATAGTTGCCTGGACAGATTCAATTAAATGGTCTACATGTTGGAAAAGATGGATGGCTGGTGATGACTAGACAGTCAGCGATGGTATGGTTTTATTATGTATTGGCTCAAATGAATCAAGTATGCATCCATATTTAAAGGACTAAATACCATGCTCACACATGCCAGGGATGCAGACTTACATCAAATGGGCCATCCTCTAGAAACTTCTCCCATGTTGGATGGTCAGCAATGGCTATATGGCTTGTAACTGCTGGACAGCCAGTAATGGTGTTGTGGTATAAGGAGGTGGATGTAAAGGATCCAGAACAAACCCCAAGCACCCTGACTTACAGGCCTGAAGGTAATTCTTGGACATGCAGGGGGACTTGTGTCCACTGGGCTGTCTAAAATGTGGGAATACTCCCTAATAAGTCAGCATCACCAACAATGAACTGTGTTGTCCTCCTTGACTTATTCCATCTTTCCTTCCCTCGAATGCCGAATGAATGTGCATTTCATGCATTTAGTAAACATTTCTCCACAAACAACACAAGAAAATAAATTATTGATTATCAGTATGTGACTAACAATCTAATAGTAATACAGAATTCCTTTGATCACAAATTACAGAAGCTGATTATCACAGAAGGTGTAAACTTAGTATAAACAAAAGAAGAGTCAGGGCAGATTTCCATGCTCTGAAGTTGCATAAATAGCATTTGAATGTCATTCGGCTAAAATGACATATGAAGAGAAAAAAAGCTTAAATAAGTAATGCATTAAATTACTAACTCACTAATGCAAAAATATTCCCCACTACAAGATTAGAAAAATCAATGTCAAAATCGAAACTTATAGACTTATAGACTATGCTTTGAATTTATGCATTTCAATTATTTAGTTGACCATTCTACTGGAACTACACAAGAAGGGAAAAACAAACAAAAAATTATTAATGCAGCATGTAAAAAACTTTCTAATATCAACTCTTTTACAAATGGAGTAAGCAAAAAAAAAGTCTGAGTTGCAGTAACTCGTAGTGACCCTGCAGAAGTCAATGATAGTGTAGTGTGATGTGGGTATAAAAGGATGGAGACCATAAAGGTGACAAAATCACTCAAATTGGGCAGAAATTGAAATTAGAAGATATACAACCTGAAGCAGAATGATTAATCCACAGAACAGATCCAAAAGGAATAAAGAATGATTCAATAGAACGCAAACTTGTCTTGGAAAACCAGTGGATAAACTGTACAATGTAAATAGTACAGCAGCAAAACTAAAATCTGGTGACATCTAGTGGTGCCAAGGGGAGATTATGGGCTAGAGTTATTGCCCTTTGTCTATTGGAAATAGGATAGGACGATTTTGATCTTTCAGTAGGGCTTGGATTCGCAAGGCGGCAGGCTAATATTCCTGATGTAATGTGATTAGGGAACATATTCGAAGGAGAAATTCTATATCATGAGGTCCACAGGAGGAGTAGGATATCAAACACTGACATGCAAATGGATATATTCTACATCACTATGTCCACAAAGGGATGATATACATCTCATGCCCCAAGGCAACGAAATTTGGGGCATGAGATGTATAAGACAAAATTCCTATTTTAAAAAAACAAGGCTAATAATACAGAAAATATTTGTCTTATTTCAGTAAGCATGAAAACAGTGACATGAAACATATGCTATACAACCGTATATATTGGGGCAAAAAAAAAGAATAACTTTTTTCATGTACTGGAACTTATGGTGAGTTCCTTTCACCTAGATAATGTGTCTCAAGACTTGGGAAATGAAATAAATTGTGTTACATTTTTTAACTGCCCCATATCCCCATACTGCATGTTACAATACAACTGATAAAAAAAGTAGTTTTGATAATATAATGAAATAACTAACCTTGTACTGTTATCATTTATTTCAAATTTTTGCACATCATGAGCAATGTATTAAAGGTAAAAATATATAAACGAACTCCATATATGTAGCACATTCATCCACAGCATTATCGCTTTTGTCAGACAACATGTCACATTGGTCATTGTGCGAAAATTGAGATGAATTGTGTACTGTAATCTTAAAAAGTTGAATGTTGTCAGACTGAAAACTGGATCCAGCAAAATCACATGAGAGTGAGAAAAATATCAACCCATTGCTTGAAAAGCACCTGCCATTCATGCATGACACAGTGTAAGGTAGAACAAAACCAAGAATGATTTATAACCAAGGTAACAATAAAAAAGAAAATAAATTCACTGTAAGTGCAAATGATAATCTTTTTGCTTGCATGGGTTACAAAATGTACTATTAAAGCAAATTAATGTTGTGCATACTATTGACACTGCAGAAGTTGATGCCAGTTTGTAACAACTGTAATTACAGATGGCAAAAATTAAAAGCACAGGTGTTGAATAAATATACCTGCAAACAAGCAATAAAGTCATTGTTTGAATTTACCACAAAAGTAAATAAATATATATCTTTTATATCTGATATGAAAATCATTTAAAGTGTGTGTGTGTGAAGGTTCTCGTGCTTTCCCAGATTGGGGTAGGGTGCTCCCAATTTATTTCAATTAATATAGAAGACCCAGCCTGGCTCATTTTTTTCAGAAACTGAAGTAACAATAGAGAGACGCAAGGCTAAAAGCCCCCAGTCAGCGGTGCTGACAGTTAAATTAATGAATACACAAATTTTGAAATTTAAATATCAACAATTTAATATAATTCAAACAGTAATCTCTCAAATACAATTCAACTAAAATCCTATCACTAAACTAAATGATGGTCTATTTCATCCTTTGAAATCTGGTTTAATTCTACAACGTGACAGTGTGGTATTAACATTAATATGAATCGATGTGAGGACAATGTTACAAGAATTACTGACTGTGATGGAAATGGCAGTGACAGTGAAGAGGACAAGTTTGACTGGTTTTTGCCAGATGATTTTGAGTGGGCAGCTTGAAGATTTAAATTAAATGTAGCAGCAACTTTCAAGTTTGTTCAGCATGTACCTGGATTATGTCGGATATCACTGCTGTGTAACTATAAGATTTTCAGTTTCAGAATTAGCATGTTTGTCCATCACTCCATACCGTCACTATCAACCAGTAGCCTCATTGTAAATCTCTCTCTCCAACTGTTCATACATACTCTCTCTTTCTCAAAACATGTTTTACATAAGTACTTTAAGTTTGTGTGCCCATCTTGGTTATTACACTATGTATGTTGACCTTTATGACCTATTCACAATTACAAACTATAATTTAGTAACTTGTATCAGTGTATCCCCTAGGGGTGCAAGACTGAGAGTGAAAATTCTCCTTGGTGTCAAAACTGGGGGTTAGACTGAGTAAAAAACAAACTTTGGTATCAAAACTGGGGGTCAAATGAAAACTTTGGAGGTCTCTGTAGTGCAAACAAGAGTAAAGGGAAACAGTTAAAATTAACTACAATGTAAAGTTTTCTGCTGTGCTAATCAAAAGTCATTTGGCCAAAATGAATCATGTAATGATCAAGAACATTAAATAAACCTTAACATTTCATCAAGAACATTAAATAAACTTTAACATTTCATCAAAAACAGCAAATAAACCTCAGGATTTCATCAAAAACCGCAAATAAAACCTTAACATTTCATCAAAAAAAGCAAATAAACTTTAACATTTCATCAAGAAAAGCAAATAAACTTTAACATTTCATCAAGAAAAGCAAATAAACCTTAACATTTCATCAAGAAAAGCAAATGAACCTCAGGATTTCATCAATAACAGCAAATAAAACCTTAACATTTTTATCAACAACAGCAAATAAACTTTAACATTTCATCAAGAAAAGCAAATAAACCTGAACATTTCATCAAGAAAAGCAAATGAACCTCAGGATTTCATCAATAACAGCAAATAAAACCTTAACATTTTTATCAACAACAGCAAATAAACTTTAACATTTCATCAAGAAAAGCAAATAAACCTCAGGATTTCATCAATAACCGCAAATAAAACCTTAACATTTCATCAAAAAAAGCAAATAAACCTTAACATTTCATCAAGAACGGCAAATAAACCTTAACATTTCATCAAGAAAAGCAAATGAACCTCAGGATTTCATCAATAACAGCAAATAAACTTTAACATTTCATCAAGAAAAGCAAATAAACCTTAACATTTCATCAAGAACGGCAAATAAACCTTAACATTTCTACAAGAAGAAACTTGGCTGAAGCAAAAATTAGAACATTTGTTGGACTTGTTTTCATTTACACAAAATATTCATTCTTAAATGAACTTGTTCTTAGCAGATTTGAACTTAGAAAGAAAAGTGTAAACAATCAATGCTCACAGCATCTTTCTTCAACAAAATTTAAGTTTGAGTGCATTTTTTCACATTTAATTTTAAATGATTTTAAAGGTGTCCCACAACTTACAACTCGAAAAGAAATGTCATGTCACAGAACATACATTGCAAAAATAAAGTACATTAAAAATGGATGTATTGTGTCCCAACATATATGGAGTCCCAACAAATACTGTAAATACATTAAAAACAAGTGGCAGGGTGTTAAATAGCATTATGACATTTATTTGATTCAAGTGAGTGTTGAGTGTTACTAATAGCAACACCAGGTTCTGATGCCATAACTACCTACCTGTGCCCAGGAAGTTTTTTGTTTAATGGCAGTATTATTTGGTTCTACATGGGCTGCAAACTTCAGGTTGGCAACTGTATATTCATGTCCGCAGTACACTCTCTGGAAGCAAAGACCATGGTGTTATAAACTTAATTATAAGCTGCTGTCATGTTGGTTGGCTAGTCAACTTTAGCTGACACTTTTAACACATTATCGGTTGTCAAGGAAATGGAAACCAAATGCATTTCCAATGGCCACACACTATGGCATGTAACAGAGAATAATTTGGGTAATTAACTTGCTACCTTGATGTTCTACAAAATTAGCTACCTCAAGGAAATATATCATTTACTATTTGGCATATATAATGTCTTTCAGTTCTCATATAAATAGATACTTAAATATCTTTCTTACAAAACAAATAGTGATAAAGAAACAAATTTTGAATAATGGTAAAACCATCACAAGCTTTTGTTTAAGAAACCCCACCTCAACGTAAGGGTCTTTAAAACTTTCTTGTTTCACAACAGAAATCACCACATCTAATAGAAAACAAAGCCATTGTTATGAAGATGATGATAAAAGTCAGGTAGTTTTGAAATCAGATTTATTGTACAAATACGTTCCAAAATCCAAGAAGGAATGATTTTTTAATTATGCTAATTTAGTCACTTTAAGGATGCAAATATACAATTCATGCAGCAAAAAATGTCAGCATGCTTTGCTGTACTTCTTAAATGATTTCTTTATGTGCCACAAACTAATTATGTTGATGACATTTTTTAGAAATAATTTGTATTCTGTATTAGCATTATTTTGAAAAACACATGGTTATTTGACAATTTTTTGTGTTCAGAAAAAATTCTTGGATAGAGTGAGAGAGTTCACTGTTCCAAAAAAGTACTTATCATATACACCCTAAAAACAGTAAAATTGTTTCCTTACATACTTTGGTCTAAAAATTAGAAATGTTACTTTTAAGAATGGTAAAAATACCATTTTAGCTGCTTGACAATACAAACGTATACAAAATATATTAATTAGAACAAATCTGGTCTAGCTGCAATCTGCGTTTATCCAGTTCAGTCCACTGCATAATGCACTAGCAGATATGGATCTATGTAGTTTGTTTGGAACCACCAACATAAACCCTGTAACACTCCATCAAAAAGCCCTTTTAAGGGCTATTTATACTTACAGAGTTTCCTTTTGGCTCAGAAACTCTATTCGACAATGTCGTTCTTCAAAATCAAACTTGATCATTTTTGGCTCTCCACCATCAAAATTAACAACCCATTTAACCTGACATTGACCAACCTACCCATGTCACTTGACATACCTAGTTTACAAAATTTATAGGGAACACACCAAATGTACACTCTGTACTAGACAGAAATTAGAATGTTAGGATGATTAGGAAAAAATATAACTTGAAAGATTGACTCAATTGCACAGGTGGCTTACACAATATCGGTATAGGGTGTCCACTAGCAACAACTGGACTCAATTTGATAAAGCTAGGGCGTGCCAGTTCACAGATCCTTTTCCTCGGCCAGACATCAACACCAGCAAAAGAGTAGACATGAAAACCATTTTTCACTAGTCATCATTTGGTGCCATTGCACCTCTAGCACTGCAGCTTCCGATAGGCTGATAGGGTTGAGTGCGTGGCTGTTCTATTCCCACTCCCCTAGGTCTCTCATTCATTTTAATAGCCCCTTCTAGGGGTACGACATGACGACCAAATTAAATAGCATACTTTGTATGCATAAATGCCTGTGGGGATGTGGCACCATTCCATCCCCACGGGAAAATCTAAATCACTACCATACTAATTGGTAGTGTAAAATAGTGAACATATGACCCTTTGTGGCCGGTTTCACTTAAAACCTTAAATACTACTACTAATTTCCAAAACTTTTATCTATTTTAAATTTATACATTTATGTCTGTCTTTGTTCCTCTATCTGTATCTGCATTCAAATCTTTCCCTTATTTCCTTATCTGCATATCCCAATACACATTTTATTTGCAAGTATCTTTTTTGATAACCTTATTTCCTTAATGACATATTGTTTTATGGTGCCACAAAAATATCAAAACAAAAGTTATATATATATATATATATATATATATATATATTTTTTTTTTCTTCAAATAACCTAATTTTCTTAAAACATCATATACTTTACTTTAGCTGTGATATTTTGTGGCAAGCTCAAATTATAAAAGCCAAGTTCAATTTTCCAATCAGTTTGCCGAGGGCAAGCTAATTTTTTAATGTTTTTTAAAGCCCTGCATAGAAGTCAATGACATCACAAGTGCCATTGATACATACTGGGTCAACGAGTTAAAAAGTACCTCCAATTGGAGTCCTGTAAGGAATTTATATATCTTCTCACTTACTGTATACATAGTATTTGCATATAACTTATGAGAGCCAATCAGAATTGATGGGCATTTCTTTCATTTTTAACTGCAACTTTCATTTGGTATTTCATTGGCAAACTCTTTTATTGATAAGGTGGTTATCACTGGTTATAAATTCAAGGATATTTGCTTATGTTTCATGTTAAAAGAATACTACTTTCATGTCCCCTGTTATGAGATAGCATCCCAAACTCCTCATTTTTTGACAAAATGCATCTCTTGAAGATGTCACGACTACAAGAAATATTGACCCTGGTCAACAATGATTCTTATGGACAGATTTGTTTGAAACAATCCTATCATTATTAGCAGTGGATACAATTTAGAACAGTGTACTGCATCATGCAGAGCTGTCTTCACTTATGTTCATTGGCAGCACTATTTGTTTTTATTTGTAAATAATTACCAAAACATAAATTTACCAGATCTTTTAAATTGGCTTCTGCTACATTTTCATTTCATTATGTCCAAGTTTTAGTCTTTTCTATCTCATGGGAGATGAATAATTTTACTTTGACAATCAATGTTTTCTGGATCTCGTAGCTGAATCTTGAAATGTAGACTGTGTTGATCGATTTCATTTTCTTAACTTGGACTGTGGTAAGAATGATAATAAAACTGAAAATAAATCTTTCTCCTGTAACTCTGCCTATTTGTCCTTGATTATGTACACATCTAGATAATCCATTTCTGAAGAATGCAGGACAGTTTGGAAGTTACAAAACAGTATATTCAAGAGACCAATGTTTTGAATACACCCACTGTCAATTAATTTTTAAAACTCATAGCTAATTTTAATATTTTTGGCTTGCATGTAAACAAATTTATTATAATACCATCACAATTTTTTTTCAATTTGATTCTTTTAGCTTTTGAGAAGAAACTTTGCTTGGAAAAAAAAATATAATAAAAAGATTAATCACTTATGAATTTTTAAATAAAGTTTAAGTTTTTTAAATATAAACTTGCATTTTCAATTCACTGTTGATAATGCTCTGCAGTATATAGTAGTTGGTAATCCAGTGTACAACAGTGTAGTATGGTGCAGTAGACTCAAAGTGATGTGTATTAAAATAACTGACATATTATACAAACATTTTGACAAAGGGAATTCTTGTTGTAAGTATGGCAAGAAAAGTGTCAGGAAATATACTACTAACATTTTTACATGCACCCTTTACTAAAGTAGCAACTGTTTCAATTGATATGAGGTACTGATATAAAAGAAGTACATTTCTTAAAAGAGAAAATAAAGTGCTCAAGCAAAGAAAACAATGGCCGCAGGATAAGTTCTGTAATGAAATAACTAAAGCCATTATAATTATTCTGTCTGTACTGAACTCTCACGTTAAGACTCACTGTGTTTCCTGGAAGTTTGGCAAGGATTTCTACTAAAGCTATGTACATCTGATCTGGTGTTCCCTCAAAGAACCTTCCACAACCCGCAATGAACAGGGTATCTCCTGAAACAATGGAAATACTATGAAAATAACAAGAGAGATGCTTAGACCAGTGCTTTAATCAGAACTTTCTTAGCACTAATAATGTTAGCTATCTTACTCTTCAATGCATGCTTTTCAGACATGTATTGCCCTTTCCCCATCAACAATAATAAAACCTAAGGTGGTGTTAATTTATATTACGACAAGAATTAAAATTTCAGCATCTGACTGTTGATCTGTTTAATTATCCTAAATGGAGAAATGGAAATATGTCTTTGAGTTCATTGCAGCCATTAAATGTCACAGGGAAGGAAAAAGGCACATCCAAATGGTACAATTCTGTCATAAAACCTAACTTGACTTTTTAAATCTTATTCTGAATAATTAGAAAGATGCATTTACAGACTTCAAATTATATTTTCAGGTCTAGCATAACATTTATTACTGTTGAACAAAATTTTAGGATAGACTGCTCAGGCATAAAACTGATACTCTTCCAACTGGTCAGAATGGCGTCAGGATAATGTAACTGGGCAGGACATCATGCTACATGTCTGCGGCATGATGCCCCAGTGCTAAACATCACTATAAACTGCCTCACAGCAGATACTGTAGCGATATGACTGAAAAATTGTTAAAGCTACATTAAAAATCCTAATCAAACAAACAAACATAATCCAAACCATGCAATTTACAAATTGTTATGAACATTTCCGATGTCTGAGTAGTCAAAAAGTCATCACTGGATATTGCAGATATCAATTCAGTTATCTGCATGGTTGAAAGTTTCTTTAATTGAATCAATGAACTAATTCACATTATCAATTTTATCACCTCTACTTTAAAGTGTGTGTCTAGTTTATCCACAGAAAAATCTAATAAATCAAAAGCCCCAGTGTTTGGTACATTGTTTGTTGACAATAACAAGTAAGTCTTAACACAATACTATATTTAGGCACACATTTTGTGCAGTATGAAGCAGTATAATATGGAGAAATCCTACATGATTCTGACAATGAAAAGTTAATGGAGAAAAATATGAGCATATACCACGTAAACTTACTTATAAGTCAACCTCTTTTTAACTAAAGAAATTATTAATACAGAGTAGGGGTCATCTAATTAGCCAAATATAACAAAAAAGTTCAAATCTGATCTTACCATAATGACTGTATATCTTGGGATACTATAAGGTTGAGGTATTCAGAATTTTTGTTGTTAACTCTGCCAATGGGGGCCCCGAGTGGCCAAGTGGTCTAAAGCGCTCTCCGTTATGGATCACTGCTGTAACGTCCCGAGCTTTATTTCATCACAAGGTCAGTTTTGACCAGATGTCAACATGGGATTTTAATCACAAGACAGAAAGCTATTTAAGTTTCAATAATTAATAAACCCTAGTAATGGTAAATATTAACTGTGCAATATGCACGAATGGATCAAGATAAGATCGTACTGTTTAAGTCAAAACTCTGAAATAGGTCCCAAAATGAGTTGATTACACCTAAATTTCCTTCATCACATAAATATGTGGCTCATGGTAAAGTTAAGATTGTACATAATCAAACAGTCACTGAAAACAGTTAAACTTAATGTATTTCTCAGTGGTAGAATACAACCCAAAACAAATGGGATAATATAACATACGAAAAACGATACCACTCGAATGTGTTTCCCAGTGAATTTAGTATTGTTATGGTCCAGAATGCACTAATACTTCAGAATTTAAATTTAGAATTGTTTTTCCTTCTTTATAGCTAACTAAATGACACGTTAATGTAATACAGAAATAATGAATACTCCCTGTAAGAATATTACAATGAATGCTCCCTTCTATACATGTGTAGTTATTTACCGTAGCAATGGTACTGATATTTTCATATATTTATCTGATTGAATCTCCACATGCATCACTTATATAACAGCAGAATATATTAATGTTGTATCACTAGAGTCAATATAAATGTATGCCATTTGTTACACAACGCTATTGTAGTATAGCACTGTTAATTCTGAGGGGAGCATCAGTCTTTAATACTGAATAATATATTGTAGTTTTATTTCATATCATTTGGAAGATTATATCATCTGTAATGATTTATATGGTTACAATACGATCTCTATAGTAAACATACATCGGTCATATTAGCTCTTTGTTCTCTTCTTGTATATACAGTCTCTGCCGGTCAGAATGCATCTGCAAAACACTGCACACGACTGGTATTTATACCCTTGAGACCCATTGGTCTTACGCAGAGATTGATGGGAAGGGTATAGGTCATAAGTGCGTGAGGGAAACACACGAGTTGTTTCAAATGATACTTAACACATTAGAAACGCTCAAAAGTATGATGGCGGGTGAATTGTGATTCGCACTTATACAAATATTTTGGTAGTGGAATTTCTCAGTATTTGGACACTTGATGTGAAGATATTCAAATCAGAATTAAACTCTTTATCTCATAAAATGAATATACTATGCCAAATAGTGTTAGACGATTTAAAAGGGAACAAACCACAACGCCTAAAAAGACCAATTTGGACCAACATTGACAACCGGATACAAACCCGTATGAAGGAAGTGCCAATCACAATCACCCAAATTATCAATATATTAATACTCCAAAATATCACTGAACATGATATTAAAACATTTGTACAGTTATCTATTGTGCCTAGCATTGATGCAACCCTACAAGTCTTTTATGGCTTCATGTATGTATTAAAATATATCTTATTTTGTTGACCATTGATATAGACATGAATCACTAAAAGTTAATATTTAATGCTGAGAAGTGTGAAAATTATGTTTAAACGAGCCACAAATCACTTATATTTTATAACATCATAATTTATCCCAACTGCCATCTCACCTCTGTCTATGTGGGTTCGAGTCTAAGATTCTGCTAATGTAGTTATGTGAGAAAGCTTGCCAGTAGTTTCTTGAGGGTCAATGGTCTTTTCTGGGTTCTTCCTCCACCAATAATACTGGCTGCCATGTATAGCCTATCGTGTGCTGAAAAATAGCGTTAAATCCTATAACAACAACATAACTCTGCCAATGAAGAAAAATTCTTGGGTTTTGAACCAGATGATATCTAATAGTGACATTTACAGGATACTATGAATCACAAAAATGGTGACTTTACTTTCTTACTTTTAAAATGAATGTTTTACGAGATACTGTGAATCTCATCATTCTGGATTAAGATTATTATACTTGTATTAGCCACTTAATTCAATGAATGGATTTATTACATAAATGGATTAAAAATGTTAAGCATTATGGATTTCATTACATGAAGACAGATGTCAATTTATTTGTACATATTCAACACAATACAAATGTAATTATTCTACACCGGTTTTGTCTTTATTTGTCTCATTTGTCTGTCTATCCATCTATCCAGTTTGACTTGTTTATTTTTCCCCTTAGTGCAACTCTTTACTCACTAACCACCCGACACCATTTGAAAACGGACCTAACCAACAAAAAATATCTGAAATAACAGGAGGGTCAAAGTGAAATTCTCTTTTTGCTGTCCTAAAGTGAGGGGGAAGCAACTATATAGACCAACTTATAATAGAGTAAATATGGTAATGCCATGAGTAATGGCATAGGACAGGGGTGGCGAACCCTTATTAGATCGTGTGCCAATATTTTCAATTTCAAAAATATAATTATTGCTGCGTGCCAAAGAGGCCTACCAGTGACGTAGCTATTCAGGCAGGGGTGTGGGGCAAAGCCCCAGCCAAAACTAAATGTGTTGACTTTATGCCGAAACGTAGGGTGATTTTTGAATGGTATTACATATATAATGCCATAATAAAATTACCATAAATAAATATAATTATACTCTGCTGTTTTTCTTCAACCGGTACTACATACACCAGTAGCTGTTAAAAATGTTTTATTATGATGAAATGAAGCTTAAAATTATAATTACAATATAAAGCATTTATTGTTATTTCATGACTTAAGCCTAGCTTACGATATTGGAGTCATAGACAAGTCAATCAATGTGACTTTGCTGCTGTGTGGTAGACGATAAAAGTTTGATATCTGGAGTAGAATTTGTATTCTTCAAAGATACACAAGCTGCACTCAAATCATCAGTCAAGCAATTTCTGGTATTCGATTTTATGTAATTCTTTGTTGAAAATAACGATCCACATGAGTAAGTAGATGAGAAAATTGACAAAATCGCCCTTGCTACTTTTATCAGAGAGTTGAAAGTTCCAGGCAGGTCATTCCAAACTTTGAGAACCTCATTTTCAGCCGATATCAGTTTTAATGATCCATTTAACCGCTCACATTCAATTATTTCTAGTCGCACTCGCAAGTGAACAAACTTTTGTTTCCAAATTGCACTGGACTTTAACTCAACAAGTTGCATTTCAAAATCGTGTAATTCCATCCAAGAAAACATGGCCAGATCTAGATTTTCAAAATCGATTTTATCTGGATATTTTATAAATTTTGCAGTGTCTTTGAATATTTTGAACTGCTCAAAATGTGACGAAAATTGTTCAAGAGTTGCATCAATTATCTCGAAAAACAGCCTCATCTGAGAATTTTTGACAATAGTTTCTTGAATTTCTAGATCAGCATACAATTTTTCAAGTTTCTTAAAATAGTGAAACTCTTTTTTTCTCAAGATCACGTTTGTAAATCTTCAACTTCTTTTCAAGTGCTTTCACAATCTCAAATGCCTCATCAACAGTTTTTCCGCACACTTGCAACTTAGTATTAAGTTCATTTAGATGTAATGAAAAATCTGTAAAGAACATTAGTCTGCTGAGCCAGTCAACATCAGTTAATTCTGAGCATTTCCATTTGTTATCATCCATAAACATTCAAATTTCATCAAGGCATTCTACAAAACGTTCCAAAACTCGACCTCTACTAAGCCAATGTACATTATTATACATTAGTAAACCAGAGTAAGCTGATTGACCTTCATTTAACAGCTGTGCATATTTTCTGTTATTTAAAGCACGTGCAGTAATGAAATTTACAGTTTTTGTGACACATTTCATAATGACTTCAAGTTCCTTTATAGCCGGATTTTGCACATAGGGCTTCCTGGTGAACAATGCAGTGAAAGGTTAACAGTGGGTGCCCAACATGTCTTGTAAATAATGTAACAAAACCTGTGTCTTTTCCAGTCATGCTTGGAGCACCATCAGCTGTTACAGAAACTATTTTGGTTATATCTACACCTGCATTTCTAAGTTCAGTCACAAGTTTTAAATAAATCTGCACCTGTTGTTGTTGTCGATAAAGTTGATAATTTTATTGTTTCTTCATGCATTTCGTTATCTTTGTGATATCTAGCAACGAGGACAACCTAGCGGACGATGTCACATCAGTACTTTCATCAAGGCAAATAGAGTAGGCGTGACATGAATTAATATCCTTTTTTACTTATTCTTTAATATTAGCATTCAATTTAATAACTCTCTCTTTGACCATATTTCGACTAATTGGCAAATCCTTCATTCTCTGAATAATTTTGTCTTTATTTGGAAAGTCTTCAAACAAATAAGATGCACATTCTAACCACGATTCCTTTATATAATCACCATCGCTGAAAGGCTTGCCATGCCTAGCTATGATTTTTGAAACTTTAAAACTCGCAGCCACTAAATTAGATGTACTGTTAACAAACTTAGCAAAAGAACTGGTTTGTAAGTTTAGTTTTTTTTATCTCGCGCGATATATGTTCTTTTTGTTCATCTTCGCTTTTGACAAGAAGCCAGCTGTGATTGCTCTCATAATGACATTTAACTGAAGATGTTTGACAACAACACTTTCCGAACACATGACACGAAAGGCCCTATTCCGTTTGTTGACCATTCCATATCGTTGAGTCCACCACTCTTGGAAATCTCGGCCACTTCCTTCTTCGGTAAGCTTATTCTTCTTTGGCTTTGAGAACGACATTTGAGACTTATATTTAAAAGATTATTTGTAATAATTCTCAAAATCAACAACATGGCAGTCTAGAACTAGCGAGATCTCGTTCAAAATACGAATGTATCTTGTTTAAAATTTATTGTGCACCCGCGCCCCCTTGCAAAAACAGTAAGTCAGTAAATTATATGTAAAAAAAAAGATTGAATAGGATAGGGTAGGTCGATAAGACTTCTTCCATATCAGTTAAGCCTTTCTAAAATATGTTTACAGTAGCAATTATACTAAATTGAGATTTCAATGATTTAGCAAGATGAATAATTTGTTTCATATCAGCATAATGACGTGCCATGCACAATCATCTCACATGCCACTTTGGGCACACATGCTATAGGTTCGCCACCCCTGGCATAGAAGTAACAGCTAGAAATTGGATGAAGGATATGTTATGTCTTAAGGTAGGCATACAAAAATCTAATCCTGTTCAAATTATGAAACTATGATCAAGTGGAATCTGACCCAATACCTATTAGGTAAAGTGTTTCCCAAACTATAACACCCCTCAATAAACTATTACTCAAATAAAATGTGCATATCGTCATTTCATTCATTTCTGAAACAACAGTTCTTTTAATTGGCTACTTAATTTATTTTACAGGATGATAGCAGTTAGTTTGTGTGAACCAAACACAGAACAATGCAACCATCTTTATAATGTTTTGAAATGTTCTGGCTACAATGAACAACAGAAACTTCACATAGGTTGAAAAAACAGACTGGCAGACTGGTTACATATGTGACATGTTGTCAACATTATGAAAGATATAAATAACAAGTTCAGATTGTAATGCCCAATTAAATTATTATTGAATAATAACTAGACAGTGTTTATCTTAATAGTAACACATGGCTTTAAACTGATTATACCTGTAAAGACTGCTGGTTGTTCGCCACCTTCGCCTTCAACAAAGTAACAGATGTGTCCTAGAGTGTGACAGGGAGTGAACAGACACTGAATGCTCAGCTTGCCAATCTGTAAAATATGTGACAGGTGATAGATCAGCTCTAGATCTTTATCCAGACACTCAAAGCAATACAAGTATCAAATCATGTGTATCCGGGTGCTCAAGAAAAAAAGTGTCCCATCAAGATATACATTTTACTGTGCTGAATGTATAGTTAACAATAATTCTCTAAGATGAATCATTAGGTGACTAATTACTTGTAAGTGATTATGTCTTTCCTGCCATAAAGATGATAGACATACTGGTCTTGTGTTGCCTGTCTGTCTGTTACACATGTGCAATATAATCATCATCAGTCTCTTGACCCTGTGTGGTCATTGAGGCACTGTGCTGCAGAACATCTGACCAGTTCCCCCACTTGTTTCGATAGCAAACAAATATTAAACAAAACTAGATCAAGTTGGATATTTAGATCATGTGAGTCCCAAGACATGGTGACTGTGACCTTATTTTCAGGGCCAGAGGGTAATACTTTGCATTAATTGAAGGATATGTCTGTGTCAGACATACTTTTAAAAACACCCCTTTTAATAGTCTCATTGGTCATACATGCCATTCTAATTAATCTGAGATAATTTTTGTGTGGATTAATGTGACAAAAAAGTTTAAATCAAGTGGGTACCTGTATCTTATCGCCATGGGTGACTATGCGGGTTAGGGCTCCAATTCTGTCATCTCCCCCACAAACTTCCAGCTTCCCACCAGTATATAATTTGACCAGTTCCTCATTTCCTCCAGCATGATCCCTGCAGAGAAAGAAAATGTCAATATGAAGAGATGGAAGAAAAAATTAAGGAATTTTTAGTAATTCAACATAGTGAACTCAAATGTCAATCTGAATACTTTATATTATTCAAAATGAGTCCTTTGCATCAATTAGTGTACAAAAAATAGTATGATACATACAAATTATAAAGTTAATAAAAATGAATTTGGAAACAGTCTGTGGGGATTTATAGTGTTCCAAGTGGAATATAGAAGAGACCTTACAATACTCAAACCTGTATTTAATGACTACTGTTTTGGAAGATCAATTGTCATGTAAAGCCAGGTTCTAATGCACAGATCAATTTTATGCCATGATGTAATGACCTCTTTTGCCAGATTATCCATCTAAGCGATTATGTCAAAAGACAGGTTAAGGTCTCAATGCTGATTTTACCGTACACGTACAATTTAGTCGCACCATCATTCAAACTGTACCCTCATCTCTTCATTTTTTTCTCTTATTTCCTCAAAGGAAATTACAACTGTACGTTAACATTTTTATTCTGGTTTCTTCCTTAATTATTTTCTTGTTATGCCATCTTTATAAAGTGAATAAAAAAAATCCAACATGCAAACTTAAAAATTATTGCTCCAAACAAACATAAAGAGCATATGGCAATTCCTCCTTTTGTTCTTACTGTCTCATCTCTGCCATTCAAGTTCAATCCACTGTCTTTACCAAATCATCTTGATTATATGGCTATACTTTAGCCTGTTTCTACATCTGAAAGATACTAAATGTTGTTCTAGGCCTTGCATTAATACTATGTCAGAAGAGACTGACCCGTTTTTAAACATAAACGCACCTATCCTGAAATATGCCCTTCTTGCCCATTTCTCTGTAAGAATTTCCTGGCTGGTTAGTAAAAAAAAAATCAGTGATACTTCCAACATCATATTAACAACTGCTGTTTGTTTGTTTTTAGCCTTGTAAAGGGGAGATAATCCATGGAGTACCACAATAAAACAGTACAAACCCAGACACCATAAATTAATATTTGGTATAATGTAAGTTGTATATTTATTTGATGACTCATTAAATATTACAAGTGAAATAAAATAAATTATAGATCCAACAAAGTAATTTCTGAGACCGTCTGTTGTTTGTGGTAACATCACAATACACCTGTATTGTTTCTCTGTGGTTTTTCTTCCAAAAAAGTGACCAACATTTTTCATTCAATGTCTAAAAATAAACAAATATTAAAAAATACAGTCTTAATGCATGCAAAAAATATGAAACTATGTGTTTCAGTCTGAGCTGGCAAAAAGAAAGAGTTTAATATCACGTTGGATTATGCTGAGGACATCTGGTCAAGAGTTATTCATATGCCTTATCTAATGAGTTCTTTCCCTTACTTGAAAAAAAGCACGAACATGCTACAATATTTATCTTTAACACTTTCTGAATATTTTTAACAATGCAATTCAAATGGAATTAAAACAAACTGGTACAATCTATGAATATCAAAGTGTGGGTGTCAATGAAAACATGTTAATATTTCCAATCCTAGTATACAATAAGGAAATACTTATTGAAAAAAGATTAATCAAATATAAACAACCATATATATAAATATATACTCTCTTATAAATATTCTTTTATAAGTCCAACTGCAAACTGCACAGATCCAGATCTGCTGTTACATAGATCTGGGTCTCTACACTTCGTTTGGAGCTGTCACTAAAACAAACTCACCGCCTCTGATATGCCAGACCCCATTATGTGCATTATGGGTCTATGCAGTTTGAAGTTGGGCTCTTCTTACAAGCAAGTATATACAGTACCTATATCAAAGGATTATGCTGCTAATAAAGGTGAAATAAAGTTTTTGACACCAAGATTTTTGCATTGCCATAGTGACATCCACAGGTGTTAGCAGGTTGATGTTGTAATGAAATAATTACCAGTGATGATGGGTTGTAAGAACTGTGGTTAAGCTTACACGTTCCTCCTTCACAGCATCCAGAATCTGAAAATAGTGGACAGTCATAAAATACAGGAAAATTCGATCTCCATAGCTCAAATACTTAAAAGACAAATTATAGAGATCTGTAATTCAATTGGAACACATCTGACATGTAATCCAAGGGTTGCAGGTTTGCCAGATTTGGCTGTAAAAGTGTGTCTTTGGGTTCGGAAGGGCACTTATTTCCTCAATGGCATAATGCAATGTTATGAATAATCCACATTGTTTGAGTCAACTGTATGTCATTGAAATTCAAATGCAGCTGTCAATATTTCTACTGCAGAATAAATATTCAACTCATGATGCAAGTTTAACATTTTATTCTTTCTCAGCTGTCAGAATAGTTAACAAAATTTGAAAGTATACTTGCCAAATGGTACATGATTTTCCAATTTTCAATTGCCTATTCCAGTTTTCACTTTCCATACCTATTGATTTAATTCAATATCAAAACAAGAACTGTAAACACAAATTACTCCCTTATATTTTTCCATAGGGTATGCTACTTTGGAAATTAATTCAGTTACTGTAGTGTTTTTGTTGAAGAGTTCATCCTCTCATTTTTCTATCCTTGATCATTGATTGTGTGATTGATGCCCAATCTAATCAAAGTGAGACATTTCTGAAAGCCAATGAAAACGATTAGTCTTTGGCAATGAGGGTACTCTATTTAGTATGCTAGCTTGGGATGTACTCATTTTATGCATCTTGGGCACAACAGCAGTTACCTTCTTGCCCCAATGAGAAAATAAGGGTCAACAGTTCAGCCTAAATTGAACTCTGCCAGTAGTACCAAAATATGTTATGAAATAATCATTTGGTATTCTGAATATACAACAACTCTTGAAATTCCATCAAATGATGTTAATGGTTTTTTGAGCTGCACTGGTTACAAGCAACATTCCACAAAAAGATATAATGTTGAATGTCAAAGGCCATAGCTGTAGCCAAAGTGGAGCTGCAGCCACAAACCTCTAAATGATATATCTTGATCTATGAGACAATGTAACCAAACTGCATCCGAGTATGTTGAAATGATCATGGGTTAAGCTAAATACAAGAATCTACTGTAGCAGAGATTTTAAAGGTGGTGGAAAGGGGCAATAACTCCATCAAAAAAAAAACCTTAGAAAATGAATCTTTCAAAAGGGCATCTATGTGTAATATGCAATTCACATAACAAATATTTGAAGACACATATGAGTTGTAAAACTCTGGTGGTTACAGACATAGATGGACTGACATGGACATAAAAGGTGATTACTATAGGGTCCCTGCATCTCCATATGACACCTAAATTAGCTTCCTAATGGCAATATCATTTCAGTATTCTTCCACTTGGCCTCAGGCTGTCAAGTAATAATTGTTGCATCCCTCCCCCATACATATTAACGGTTGATAGCCGGTGCTCTTCATTAATAATCTGATGATACCCAGGCAAACATGTCAGGACAACTCACATATTTTAGTGATACCAAACCACTTTAATACATGTTAACTGCATTACTGTTTCGAGTATCAATAATGTAATGTTTATTTTTTTATGTGTTCATACACTTCATTTGATTGTGAAAACTCCATAATAAGCACATTCTCATTTTATTTATACACAGCTTATTGAAATTAATGAAATATATGTTATCTCTCTTTTGGTCTGGTCTTGTTCTTGGAACATTGGAGAAAAAATATTAGCTTTGATGATCCCACATAAGTTAGGTGGTGATAGCAGTGATGTTGCCAGAATTGAGCTGGTAAGAGGAGACAGGCTGTCACCCATCCCTAACTTTGTCACTGGGGTGAAATAATGCATCAATAATTTACCATATTGATACATGAAGAAAAGAATCAATATGTAAATATTCCTACCTATACAAATTAGTGTAATAATTCATCAGAGTGAACATTAATGGTCAGAGGCCTTCATTTCTGCCTGTACAAAAGGAAAACTATTCACAATAACCAATCACCTTCAACAGATTAAAACAAACTGACAACTTTGCATGGTTTTAATATTTGCCAATTCTGAGCTAATTTTTTAAAACAATCTTCAGCATGTTTAACCACTGATAACAGATCTGAAGTTTGGCTGTTGCTTCAAATCTTGTCTGTCTGAATTGAAGTTGAATTTGGAGAACTACATTTCAAGTGTACAATTTAGTAAAATATGCCCACCATTTAGAACTGAATGTAGCTTAAAACATATTTAAAGTACAAGCATTCAAGCCAAGATGACTCAATGAAACAGAGAAACTTTGTTCAAAAGTGGCTACCAAATGATCAGAAAAACATTTAAATTGTACATGGGAAACAAGATTGACATCAAGCCAAACAGTCCTAACATTAACCTCTTAATGCTGAGCACCTAGTGAGGGAGTTCTTTGCACCATTTTTAAGTCCCCCTTTGGTATGACTCAGATGGGGTTCATACCCACCACCTCCTGCATCTGAGGTGGATGCTCTAACCACTAGAGCAGTCTTTTACTGACAGTATCAAGTGCAGGTGGTTGTGGCAGATGTCTGCATCTGCAAACAGTAAAGTGTAATAGATTCAGTTGTTTGTTATCTCCACTCCTGCACCCAGACCTATTCTAGACCAGATTTTCCTTGCACCAAGAAATTGCATTATTTTAGCTTAACATTATAATGCCTTAAGTAAATGCATAAGGTTAGTTACAAGACACATTTTTAAAGCATTCATGCAAAACAATGGGCATGAAATGCACCCAATTAAGTGGAGCAGCTTGAAGGGCCTAAAAAGTTTTCAGAATTACAGAGCAGGCAGTCTCTTTGGAAGCATTTCTGTTATCTTGTCATTGATGAGGATGGCCTTTAAAATGATGATAATTCAGTCTGCAACCTACATACTGGAAATATGACCATTATGTTGCCACATCTTATACAAGCACCAACCTACCACTGGTAAAGATGACAAGACCTTCAAGCTGATAAGTGTATTGATAATGTATTGTATCATAGCTTTTGTATTTCAATATGTATCAATACACAGAACAGGTGTATCATTTCAGTCCTAGCTTTTAAAAATATGTGGTGGAGGATAGGGAAAATATTCAGTAGTATATTATTTGTTCTTTTATCCCCTCTATGTATCCAGAGCTCTGGTGAATTAAATCATCTTATAAATTATTTTAATTGTATTAGCATTGTTTTGTTATTGATTTCAGAAGTTAATCTGATTCTTATTGCAATGCTAATGTCAGTCTATGCAGAGGAATCCTTCCCATAATATGTCATTTGGAGAGATGTGGCTAACATAATATGTGGTTTGGAGAGATGTGGCTAACCTAATATGTGGTTTGGAGAGATGTGGCTAACATAATATGTGGTTTGGAGAGATGTGGCTAACATAATATGTGGTTTGGAGAGATGTGGCTAACATAATATGTGGTTTGGAGAGATGTGGTTAACATAATATGTGGTTTGGAGAGATGTGGCTAACATAATATGTGGTTTGGAGAGATGTGGCTAACATAATATGTGGTTTGGAGAGATGTGGCTAACCTAATACAGTGTATGTGGTTTGGAGAGATGTGGCTAACATAATATGTGGTTTGGAGAGATGTGGTTAACATAATATGTGGTTTGGAGAGATGTGGCTAACATAATATGTGGTTTGGAGAGATGTGGTTAACATAATATGTGGTTTGGAGAGATGTGGCTAACATAATATGTGGTTTGGAGAGATGTGGTTAACATAATATGTGGTTTGGAGAGATGTGGCTAACCTAATATGTGGTTTGGAGAGATGTGGCTAACATAATATGTGGTTTGGAGAGATGTGGCTAACATAATATGTGGTTTATGTGGTTTGGAGAGATGTGGTTAACATAATATGTGGTTTGGAGAGATGTGGCTAACCTAATATGTGGTTTGGAGAGATGTGGCTAACATAATATGTGGTTTGGAGAGATGTGGCTAACATAATATGTGGTTTGGAGAGATGTGGTTAACATAATATGTGGTTTGGAGAGATGTGGCTAACTTTTCTAGCCTTAACATGAGCATGATCTTGGAAATTTTAACTGAAATTGTGTTGTCTTTTCGAGGGGTTAATCACATGCCATCCAAGTCATAGCCGACTCTAGCCTGGATAAACGTCTAATGTTATTGTTCCATCAAAGGTTTCTAGAGATGCACCTTAAGTGTCGAAAGTCTACAAGTTATCAAAGACATATTCGGAATCATAAACCAAATCAAAAGTCTTATCCATGCACTGTATATTTTTATTTGCATGTGCAAAGAAAATAGCATAACATGACAAATGGTCAGTATTGCATGATTAGTACAGTCATGTGACCTGGCAGCAGATCCTGGAGGATGTAATTAAGGTATATTCAACTGACCCAGCAAAAGCAAAAGACCAATTCATGCTGACCTGACAGAAGACGTAGCTCAATTCTTATCAGTGAGACCAACACCACTATTCAATGAGGCAGAGTCTTCATGGAACTGAATTTTTTTTGTTACAGGGCAACTTTTATGGTAATTGAAATTAAAATACTTTGCATTTTCCCTATAAAACATGGTCTGGTCCAGTGGCTACTGGTAATCTATGTGTGCTATTATTTTCTAAAGTTTGAACAAATAACCCAGTATTTCTTTCTTTCTTAAGTCTTAACACCTATATACATTTTACCTGACATTTGTCTTTGAATATCAATGCAATATGAAGCTTCACTGTTCTAGCACCACAGGATAAGTGTAACTACCACTTTTCTTAATGTCATTCATTGGTCAAGCAATATGCAGTCTCATGTTTTAAAATAATCTGAAAATTTTGTGTACTTTATTAAAAAGGTTTTGAAAAATGTAAACCTTTGTTTAAAATATTCTATAAAAATTAAATTTATCAATGTTTTTTTTTGAAAACATTTTCTATCAGAAATTATATAACAAAAAATGTTCTTAATTGTTTTGCAAAAAAATCTAATATTAAGGAAGATGCAAGAAAGTTAGTTTTGGCAGCATGAAAGCATCTGGTCAAAAAATGGCACTTGGATGAACACAATACTATAACATTTCTAACTGAAGTCAAAGTCCAAATCTGCAATGAAAATTATAAAGATTTGTTGAGTAAAGATAATATATATATATATAAAATTTATATTAGATATGATAAATTCACTAAAATCTGTCACAAAATTAACATCTGAAAATACTCTGTACATAAATTACTTCTATGGAAGTCCTCATGAACTTTGTCCATAATTTTCAAGCCTTTTTGGTGGCGATCCCAGGCTTTAATTTAAACATCAATGATACTGTTTTGTTTTTTAAAGAAACTATTTATTCATTAGATTATGGTATGACTACACTTATTTTGGATCAAGTGCACAATGACAATGTCCCCGAAGGAAAATCTTTGAATTATGATGCATTGCTTCATTAAAAGTTTTGCCTAACAAACAAAAAATATCACATGACTTATATAAACAATTTTACTCTTTGTTCATCCAGGATGATACTTTAGATAAAAATATTATTTATTTGGATTTCAGTACTGAAAAATAATTGTGTGCTATGTCCTAGCACAACATTTCTCCAGGTACCAAAATCTTACAAGGCAACTACTCAAAACAATTAGTCACACACACTATAATTAACAAGGGTAAGAACTCTGTCAATTTTATAAATTTATTTACAACGTTTACCTCCCTTATATTACTAATATTTTTTTTCTTGGTGGGTCATCTTATGATTACAACAGACAGAATTGCTTTGTACACATTCAGGAAGCATTATGCACAGATATCGTATATCGATTTCTCATTTGGACCAGGCACTAAAAGCTATCCTCACAGAATGTCAAATGGACAGGTCAATCTTGTTGGCACAGCAAATACATAAATAAAAGGATATTGATTATTATCAGACTTGTATGTATCATTGCACGATTTTTAACCATGATAAATGTGTTATCATGCCTTCTTTGGTTCTACAGGATCAACAGCAGCACACTGTTTTGTCTCCTCATCTATCAAAAGGTACATGTAGTTATCCTGCAGTGCTGGAATCAATCGGATCTTCATCTCTGGCAGCTGAAATGTCACTGGCAAGGAATGGAAGTTGCTGATATTTACACAAGTGGGGACCTTGCTAATTCCAACTCCTGCAAATAGATATATTAATTTTCCAAATATAATAAAATAACTGTTGGACCTATTAATAGCCCACTTTCTTAATAAAGCAAAGCTCTCAATTGTGTGT
The DNA here is from genome assembly GCA_030141615.1 of Unio pictorum. NCBI lineage: Eukaryota > Metazoa > Mollusca > Bivalvia > Unionida > Unionidae > Unio > Unio pictorum. The sequence goes on from JARLTB010000323.1 coordinate 1,580,979, forward strand.
ATGTGTGTGTGTGTCATTAGGGTTTTTAACGTAGCTATTAACAATTTTTCAGTCATATCGCTATCATGTCTGTAGTGTGGCAGTTTATAGCAATGTTTAACAATGTGGGACTCAAGCCGCAGACATGTAGCATGATGTCCCATGCAGTCACATTATCCTGACACCAGGCCGACCAGTCCTAATATTAACCTCTTAATGCTGGGCATAAGCATCTGTTACTAACATTTTTTGTAAATCTTTGGTGTGACTCAGGCTAGCAATGATACATACATTCACTTCACAAATCCATATATGGATGTTGAATATTATAAGAACAAGTCTTCTGCAATATCAGAACATTACTTAAGCATAGGACACTGTAAGTACCATAAATTTATTAAATTAATTATAAATTAAAGTACTAACCCTGCTGACTCTCCAGAGATAAAGTACTGTCTCGCCTTTTTTCAAATGAGATTATCTTGAAATATTTAGATGTAAAATCTTGTATGCATATATATATATATATATATATATATATATATATATATAATATGAGTGTGTGTGTGTGTATGTGTGTGTGTATCTTAGTCATAAAGAACAGAAGAAATAAAGGCAATGATGCACATGAAATCTTCAACATAAAGCCTGATTTTAATTTCTTTCAATAGATAGCAGCATGCAAAGTTGGTCTCTGTATGTGATGTGCTAAACAGATTGTTCTGCATCAAAACTCAGAACAGTTACTAATATCTTCAACATTTTGGTTCTCATGAAAGGAAGTCTGGCAGAAAATAACACTTGCAAACTTAAATGATCAAGCGATGAATGTATGTGTAAATGTTACAGTAATAAATGTGTGCATAAAATTGTACAGTAATAAATATGTGAATAAATTTGTACAGTAATAAATGTGTGAATAAATTTGTACAGTAATAAATATGTGAATAAATTTGTACAGTTATAAATGTGTGAATAAATTTGTACAGTAATAAATGTGTGAATAAATTTGTACAGTAATAAATATGTGAATAAATTTGTACAGTAATAAATGTGTGAATAAATTTGTACAGTTATAAATGTGTGAATAAATTTGTACAGTTATAAATGTGTGAATAAATTTGTACAGTAATAAATGTGCACATGAAGTTGTATGGTAATCCTCCAAGTAGTTTAGGAGGAGTAGCAATTACTAACTTGCATTAACACTGGTGGCCTATGTGGTTTTAGTGTCTCACTTGGATGCAGGAGGTTGAGGGTTTGAATCCCGCCCCTGTCAAATCAAAGACTTATAAAAATGGTAGCAGCAGCTTAATCACTTGATGCTCAGTATTGAGAAGTTAGTATTGACCTGGTGTCAGGATAATGTGACTGGGTGGGACAAGATGCCACATGTCTGCAGCATGACACAATCAGATATCACTACAAATTGGCATACTACAGACATTGTGGTGATATGACTGAAACATTGTTAAAGCTGTTAAAATCCAAATACATGCATACTAACAGATGATATGAGAGATAACAAATAGGCTATCCAATAAAGACCCTCCAAAAATGATTTCTACAGCACTGGCATAAAAATTTGGGTAATTAGGGAGTGTTTTTTCTAATAATTTTAAAAACAATATTTAATGATAATGATTAGTATAAATAATGTATCAAGTCCATCAAATACTAAGCTCAACTGACTGCATAAATCAATTTTGGGAATTTGTCTTTAATTTTTTTTTTCTTCAATTAATTCTTTTTATTATTTACCCTGTGGGGAAAATGTGCTAGGGTCAGCAATGGGAAACATATTTTCTTTCAGCCTACTCTGCACTGATCTATGTGAAGCATTGCAAAAAAAATAGACATGATGTTTCGCAATAGGTGCTAATAAACCATTGCTTCAGCAACAGTTGACTAGTTCAGAAATATGGTTGATGCATGAACACAAAGAATATTTCATGTTTTGCTGCATCTTGGTTTGAAGTGTGCATCTGTGGGAAATTTAATCTTTTGCTTAAGTGAACCCATGATGTAAAAACATGCTCTATTAGGAATTCAGGAATTGTTGGTTCTAGTTTTATTACTATGAACATTAATAAATTTTTAAAATGTTTCAAGTAAGTTCTTTTGTATTTAATAATTGTTTCGCAGGTTTTGAACAAACGTCTCATCTCTGGGCATAAATCAGTTTAAATTTTAATCACAAGCATATTTTGTTGCATGGGCTAACGCCATTTTTCAGCACACGAGATGCTACACATGGCAGCCAGTATATTTGATGAAGGAAGAATCACCGTTCCACGGGTAGTCCTACCATGTATAAAGTCTATCCCGATAGACGATATTTATTTTGCTTGGGTCAAGCACAATAAATATCCCTTATCAGAACAACACATCAGGTGAGACGTCTTACTTTATACGACCAGCCCACGGGAAGCCACTGGCAAGCTTTCTCACATACCCGCGTTACCTGGGCTCCTGACTCTGACCCACACGGACAGAGGTGATATGTCAACTGTCTGTAAAGGCGAGCAGCCTAGATCACTCTGCCACCCGGGACCCTCATCTGTATTGTATCATGGACTTAATTTATTGCGGTAGTACTCGAATTAAACCAATAGTTTGAGCAAAAGTACTTGTCAATTTAATGTACAATAACCAAATTGCAAAAATAATAGTTTTCTTTGCGGAAAGACTGTACAAATAAAGGAAACCTGTTTTAAACACGCTTCTCAGAACTGCTAATCGTGTAAGTGCTCTCGTTCGAATCATAATTCCAATCGGAGCACTTTCGGCCTTTTCTTTCCAGGTGAGTAAGAAAAACGCTGTTTATATGGTAGCGCTCTATAGTTTCGTATTACGATTTTAAAGAAAAATAATATTTCAGGTTTACCTCACTAGTTATACTGACTGTTTTTAAAAAAACATTACATAACTAAATAGAACCTTTTAATTCCCATTACTTTTTGTATGACTGATGCCTGCAACTTGGGTTATGCCGTTTAAAGCTTGCCCTTACCTCAGATGTGCATCTATAAAATAAATAGTAGCTTTGCTTGGTTGTTTTAACGTAATAATAATAATAATAATAATAATAATAATAATAATAATAATAATAATAATAATAACACTACTACTACTACTACTACTACTACTACTACTACTACTACTACTACTACTACTACTACTACTACTACTACAGTGGAATTAGAACAGCTGATGATCTATAAAAGCTCAAAGCACTTTACAATATTACATAAGAAAAACATAAAACATATACATATATTTAACGAAATAAACATGATTAAGTATTTAAGTCTGTTATTGTAGTTGAAATAGGTGAGTTTTAGGAGCACTCTTGAATTAAATCAGTGTCCTTGTGTCTAATATCAATGGGACATTCATTCCATGTAGCTGGGCCATGGTAGCTCAAACAAACGTTGTTCGTATGCCTCTTTTAACAGTGAAAACAACGAGAGTACGAGTGTCAGAAGGGGAACGTAAGTTTCTAGATGAGGTATACACATATGCGAGGTCAGACAGGTGTATTGGACTGGAGTCAGACAATAATATAGCACAGTGAACAGAATTGGTGTTTGATTCTGGATCAAACGGGCAGCCAGTGGAGGTTACTGAGCAGGGTAAAGGTGTGTTCAGTTTTTCTTACTCTAAGGATGATCCAAGCAACCGTGTTGTAACTTTTTAAGTTTCTGCACTAAGAAAATGAGCCGATAATTTTTTAAAATAATTTATATTAGTAGTAATTGGGGGAATTTAACATGGTGGGCCACAATAACGTCAATGTGGAATTAACATGGGTGACGTCACGGTACTGAACACTGGGGAAAATGGCAACAATATTGCAAGTGGCTGACCTCAGTCGGGCAATTACTCAGTAACAGTGTTACAGGTGGCTGATCTAAATTGGACGAATTCTTAGTAACAGTGTTAAATGCGGCGGACCTCAATACACGTTACTGTGACAGGTAGATGAAATTAATTTTTATGAGGAGAAAATGAAGCAACAACAGCATTAAATTCACATAGTAAATACGAAATCTAAGTGTTACTCTGAAAAGTACTCTCACATTGCACCAACATGTCACGAACATATGCAGGGCTGTATATCTTAAGTTGAGGCGCATCAGCTCCATTCCCAAATATCTTTCAGTTCTTAGTACTTTCAAGACTGGAAATTAGAACTCAATTCTATCTGGTTCACCTTAATATCTACTCCAGAAACTTCAAAAAGTTCAAAACACTGTTCCTCGGATCATCTTTAGAGTACCACAATCAGAGCTCACCTCCTCACTGCTCTGTATCATACACTGGTAATTCATTCAATCCAAAATTAAACTCAAAATTTGTTCTCTGTGCTACGTTTCAGTGACGAACTCAGTTCAGCATACTTATCCGGCCTCTCCAATGTGTAGATACCAGCAAGATACTTACGCCCCTCTTCTGACAATCGTATACTCATTATTCCCACTATGAAAACGAAGTCATATGGACAACATTCTTTTGCATACCATTGCCCAGCAACGTGGAATAAATTTCCCATTGAAATTAGACACAAAGACACAGTGATCCCATTCAAAAGTGCTCCTAAAACTCACCCTTTTCGACTGCTAGTACATACATACAGATCTAAAAATGTTTCATACCTTAAATATTTTCAGCATTTGTTTTCCAATTTCTTGGTGTGTTTTTGTTGTTGTTGTTGTTGTTGTATTTTTTTTATGTGTATTCATATCATTATAGATGTTGTACAGCGCTTAGAGCGTTTAAAGATTAGGCGTTATACAAAGTCCTCATAGTTATTATTATTATTATTATTATTATTATTATTATTATTATTATTATTATTATTATTATTATTATTATATAATATCGTGATCCGGGACAGCAGCTCTAAATTTTTCATGTCTGGGATACAAATTATAGTTCTCAGAAAACACATAAACACATTATTCCAGGTAATATACGAGAATAAACAAGTTGAATTTAAGACATACTTATTTGCAAAATTGCACTTATAATCACCACACGTGTATTATTTTTTTTATGATTAGATACCAGATTTATTTAAGATAATATGTTGTGGGTATGGTGAAATTTGGCACAGGTACGGTTTACACACGGGTTACACTTTACACGTGACCGGAAAAAGAGGCGCGATGTATGAAAAGGACTTAACCTGAAAAACGTTTAAGTTTTGATAAATATAATTTTTATCCGTTCCAGACTTTGCAAAACATACAGCATAAACATATTAAAAGTTTTTTTTTTGAAAGGGGAAACTTTCATTCACAAATGACTAATTTAATAATAGCAAGGACATTTTTCTTTTTCGAGATATGTGCAAGGGGAGTTTCAGTGGGTCTCACTAAACACCCCAAGTCAAGACTCTCCAAAAACATCTTAAACTTTAGACAAGACCAACTTTAAATTTCAACAACAGCACCCCCCCCCAAAAAAAAAACAACAAACAAACAAAAGAAACTGTGACTATTTAGCGATATTTTGTGTAACAGTAAAATGAGTAAGGTCAGGAGTTGCCAAGGGAAATAACTCCCGTTTTAGCGAAGAGTCTACGTGAATATTTATCAACATTTATAAATAATTAGCAATACCACAAATAAGTTGTTAAATAAGTTAAACAAAATAGGAAATGTAACAAATACTATAAATCATTGATATTAACAATGTCCGTATGTGTTTTTTTCTCTTTTTTTTTCTGCTTCTTGATATGTTTTTGCGAGATTTGGTGTGAATATATGCAATACTGGGGTGTTTAGATAGACAGAGTTTCGATTAATTTGCAATTGTTTGCACAGCACACAATGCTTAGTCCCAAAACATAAACATCAGGTTTGAGGGCTTACACTGTGGCTGTATTTTTCTAATAAATGTTAGGATGGTCAAGATAAGATCATTCTAGGTGAAGGTACACAAATTATAAGTAATGATATTGGAAGAAGAAGAATAACTTAAAAATATTCAATAATTCAGTGAGAGATGTTGCTCCTTTTGACCCTTTAACCTAGGCCTACAATGTAAGACATCGACCTAGTACAAGGTAAGACATATCACATGTTATTTATGTTTTAGCGCTTGATGCCCAAAACATAGATATCAAGGATGAGGTCTAACATTGTAGGACTACATTTAACCTATCTCATCAAGATCATCTGGACATGGATAAAATAATTTTTAGGCAAGTTAACCATGAAGAAGTTTTTAAATGGTAAATTTAAATTCAAATAAAGCTACAGGAGGGGATAACATTCCTGTCAAACGTTTCAAAGCTGGGGTACCAGTTCTTGTGGGCCATATTATAGGTCTAATTAGCAAAACTTTATTTTTGTTTGATCGTCTGAAGGAAGCTCAGGTAATTCCAAAAGGTACAGTCCTCTTGGTAAAAATAAGTATAGACTTCTCAACATTTTCCCCATCATATCCAAACATTTTTAAAAATCAACTGAGACCAAGTTAGCATCATTTCTTGTGAATAGAAGTTCAATATGTTTAACACACTTTCCGGTGCTTTTCATGCCACTCTGTTTCATTTGGTTGAAGATTGGAGGAAACTATTGATGGAATCAAAATATTTCACCACTGTCCTAATGGATTAACGAAGGCATTTGACTGTCCCTTTTATGATGTTCATATATGCAAGTTAAGGGCTTACGATGTGAAGGACTCTTACTGAGCTATCTGTCGAATTATAAGCAGCAAATTAGGTTGCAGGATATCTTGAGTAGCTGGTTGGTTTGAAGTTCATAAAATGGTTTCTTAGGGTCAAACTTTGGTCGATTACTTTTAAAATTTGTACCAATCATACCTTCTATTTTATTACATATAGCTCATTAAATAACTATGCCAATGATAACACCTTTTCCTTTTCCTCAATGGGTTTTGACACTAATTAACAAACATGAAGCAGAGTTGAAAATTCTGATTAACAAAAGCTCCCAGAAAAGTTTCAAGCAATAGCTGTTGTTAAATAAGCATTCAGTTTGAAGCCTGTACTAAACAAAAGCAGTGCTGTCATAAATTGTGAAAAAATTATTAAACTGCTTGGAATCGAAATTGACTATCAACTGTAATTTGATTCACATGTAAAGAAAAATCCCTGTAGGAAAGCTCAAGAAATCTTTATGTCCTCAAATGTATAAGTTATAGCTAACTAGACTTAACAAACTGACACTCTTATATACATTTGTTCGCTCCAGTTTCAATTTCTGTCCCAAATCCTGGCACTTCTGTAGTGACTTGAACACCAATAAAATGTATAAAATACAAGAGTGTGCACTGAGATTTTTATATGATTAATTTACAAGCATCTGTAATAAACTTCAGGTTATGTCTCTAGAAACTTACAAAATGCGGAATAATCTTGCACTGTAGATCATCATCCAGTGTCTCACCAATTTTGTATACTGATGACACCCAAATAGACAAATTTAGCCACCCAATTGAAGTTGATGCTACCATCCAAGGAGTAGATAGGTACATTTCTGATGTGAAATCATGGATGACATATAACAAGCTGCAGATGAATGATGATAAAACTGAGGCCATTCTGGTCACAACAAAGACTTTCTCATTCACATCGTTTACCTCAAACAAAAAATACCAGCAACACCAACATTAAATGTTGCAAGGCTGCATATCTTGCTGAGACGCATCAGCACCATTCGTAAATATCTTTCAGTTGATGCCACTAAAACATTTGTGTGTTCATTAGTACTTTCAAAACTGGACTATTATGACTCAATTCTGTTTGGTTTGGTGGCCTAGTGGTTAGAGTGTCTGCCTCAGAAGTGGGAGGTCTTGGGTTCAAGCCCCGGCCAAGTCATATCAAAGACTTACAGTTTTTGTTTTCACAAGATCTTTTTTCTGTTTTCAGAAGAGAATGGATGTTCTATGTCAGGTTTATCCCAAAGTGCAACTACTGATAGACTGGTTGTCAGACTGTTTGCCTGAGGGTAAAGCAAGAACCAGTCTACTAACTGAGGATGATTGCAGCAGGTATTGGATAGTTCTTCTTTTTTAGTGATCCACTTGTCCTGGACAAGTTATTTTGAAAATCACTTGTCTTGCCGAATTTATCACGTGTAACTTAAAAGATAGAAATTACACAGTTACTTTTGTGAGTTTCTTTTACATTTATTATTAAAAAACTTCACTTAACAAAACAACCTATACATTTTTGGAAATATTAAATCCCTTTTTCTTAGTGTCTAATAGTAACATTTTGAATCTAATTTCTTTTATATAAAAATCATAAAAGCAAGATCAGCAGTAAAAATCATGCATATTTGGATGCAAATTTGTTGAGTCCTCTATAGACGTGTAATAGGTGGGTGGCAAAATACAAAGACTTGCCAGACTTTCTTGAGTCATCTGCTGAGTGGGAAAATGTGTTGATCAGTTAGCTGTATTGATATTTACGATGACAGAATTCATTGGTTGCCAAACTCCTGATGAGCATGTTGCCATTATAAGAGTACTTTGAAAGAACATGATGTAATAGCCAGGTGTCAAGTTAAACACTTTGACTGGCTGCAGGGTGGGAAAATGTGCTGATATTTACAGTAATTGAATTTAGAAGCAGAAAGACCCAGAGATCTACATGTTTTTTTTTTCTATAAGAGCATATAAAATAAACAAGTTTAGCTTTCATTATTGTGATAATTTCGAGTGTAACTGAACAAATAGTACATGTTGAGACTAAGGCTAAATGCCATATTTTGCAAATTTAGATCAGTATTTTTGGGTCAAACGGTAAACTGATGAAGATTGTTAGGAGATTCAGAAGAGTGCTTACGTTGCTAGAACTGATATTTCGGATGGGACATTGGCCAATTTTAAGGAAGTGTGTTAGGAATAAGATCTTAACTTGGACTGAAAAAAACTGACAAAAATTCAGTTAGACTTTGATGGAAAAACAAGAGCTATAAGTCAGCGTTATAAAGAATGTAAAAATCAAACTCAGTGCCAACAATTAGTTCTTCTAATTTGCAAAGTGTGAATCTTCTGGGAGGGGACTGCTAGTTTTGGCTTCTTTAAAACCACTCAGCCAATTTCAACTAAACTTGTCTTAAAGCATTATGGTATAAAGGGCTTTCAGTTTGAACTGCTTCTCATTTTCCAACCAATTTAGCCATATAGCCAACATTATGAAATATAGAAAAACATTAAACAGCGTAATAAAATCTGCACAACACGGTTTAATTACATTATAATAATGGAAAAGCCTGTATATGACATTTTCTATGACATTTTCTTAAGAACCTGTCAACAGAATGTGATGAAATTCAACAGAAAGCATCCTGGCAAGAGAACCTTTCAGGTTTTTGTAGATAATGCAGATCAGATATCAAACAATGGCAGCAGATACTCAAAACAGAATAACTATAAATGGCTTTATAAATTATTTCTTTGAAGCTTCAATATATGGTTTCCAATAGGAAAAGTTCTTTTCTTTTGGTGGTCCTTTGAATAGGACTTGTACTTGTGATATTTGGAATAGGTAATATTTGCATGTAAATGAGTTAAATTGGAAATTATTGGAAAGCACAGCACATTTGAATGCATAAAGCATTGGGAAACATTAATTGCAGATCAGGCTGAAAGCATATACTTAGTTTAGTAACGTAATAGAATTAAACACTGCAAAAGTTGTCAACTATTCCCATATAATATTGGATAAATATGTATTTTTCATTTTCATCATTCTTTTCATATTTTTGCTTAAGAATGCAAGAAGAAAAATGATTTGATATTTTATTTCTTGCCTGATGTTTCATCCTAGTTCCTTTAAGTTGGATATATTCAAATCAGAAAATATACATACACATATTTTAAATTGGGGTCATATTTGTTCCCCCTTCCCCAAAAACGATACCGACAAAAATCTTGTAATTGATTATCATTTAATTAATTGATTGATTTAGTTACAGAGATCTACTGACAAGCTGTCTGATTGCCATGATAGCTGACATTAAGTTACCAGTAGCAACAACATCCTTATCACAGCACTCACATCAAAGGGAAGTCATTCTGAGAGTAATAGAAGTAGGTTGTCTTATTTTCTTATGGTTGAAATGCTTTTTGAAGAGCCCAACAATGTTTGCATGCATACTGCTCCTCATTTTGATATTACCAGTCTTTTGCCACCATGATTTATTGCCAATAAATTTGAACATACCAAATCATTTGTGTTTTAGTTTCCCCTATAATTTGCCAATCTCACTATCTAACAGTCACCAAGCCTGATCAATGTTGAAATGATGTATAAATAATTATTATAGACCTTGACTATCTCCCATCTTTATGAGTCATAATTATTTTATTATTGCTTCGAGTTATAGACTGTCTCCAGTAAAGGTGATTTGAATTGTGCGAACTTGGTTTGTGTGTGTGTGATTTGGAGTTTGAACGTAGCTTTAAGAATTTTCCAGTCATATCGCTATGATGTCTGGTGTGGCAGTTTATTGGGATGTCTTGCACTCTGGCATCATGGTGCAGACATGTAACATTATTCTGACACTAAGCTGATCAGTCCTAACACTAATCTCTTAATGCGAAGTGCTAAGCAAGGCAGATGTCGTACCATTTTTATGTCTTTGGTCTGACTTGGCCTGGGTTTGAACCCGTGACCTCCTGAATCAAGGTGGACATTCTAATCCCTTAGCCCACCAGAGCAGTCTGAATTTGGTTTCTTATCTTGAGAAACTATCAGTGTATAGCATAGTGCTTACTGCAAGTAACTGTCTATGTCAATCTCTCTTAAAACCATTAATAATTTTAGCCATTGTAACATAATGCTGACGATGATGATCACAGCTGCAAATGCAATTTTAATTAAATGAAAGTTGATGTAAGCTTGAGTAAAATGGTTGTCTTATAGTTTTTGTTAAATATGTGAGATGCTTAATTTGATTAAATTGATTTTATTGATTTCTGATTGATTTTCTAATGATCCATTGGTTGAATTTACCTGTGGAAGAAGAGTTCAGGTTAAACCTCCAACTCACAATAAGCTGCTGTCAAATTGTTTCACCTACCCATATTGATCGAGCTTTGACTCGAACCCACTTGGACAGATGTCATATTTGAGTGACATGTAAAGACATGCACCTTAGACAACTCTATCCAGAGCTGTATAGATAGTTCTGTATGAGATAATACAGCACACTCTCACTGTAAGGTCCTTCATTATAACATGGTTTCTTTTATATGGTGTAAGGTGATTATAGTCATTCAGTAAGTGATAGCACCAATATATATATATATATATATATATATATATATATATATATATATATATATATATATATATATATATATATATATATATATATTATATATATTATCATGCACTTCATTGTAAGTATTGGTCACAATAAGGCAGTATACTCTATGAATTATTTGGATGGCATTATAATGAGGGAGTACTGTGTATTAATGCTTCTATACTCTTACATTATGACTGCAACAGTCAGAGATTAGTGTTAAAAATGTTGGTACTTGTACAGTATCATTATAGAATTTTAATCTGAACTCTGTGTATGCCTTCAAAAATCTGATTGCCTGTTTCCCAAGATAAATTACTTTTGACATGAACAGGCAAAGATCCAGATGCAGATAACACGAGGCTGAAAAAAGAAATCATATTCAGCCTTTAGCATGCTTAGAGAGGGGGAGATATCAGTATCATATGTATACATCATGACATAAGCAACACAATCAAAACTTAAATTGCCAAAATTACACTCAGTAGTTGGAGCTAGACCCATCAATATGTTATATTGGTTAATTCCTCAGGATAGAGATTTTCAGGTCACCATACACATCTTTGTTGATAACTAGGGCATAACCGACTTTTGATCCGGAAATCGGATTCCACCGGATAGTATGAACTTCCGATTAATCGGAGTCGGACAAGGCAGGAATGACCGATTCGGATAATACAAATAGTAAAGTTGAATTTCTATAGCACCGTGTCTAACACTGCGTGTCATTCAATAGTGCGTTAATAAAGTTAAATAAGAAGTCAGAAAAGTTCGATATGGTCAACACAACCACACTGTGAGGCAATCTATTTGAACTGGCGGGTAAAAACCGGAAATGAAGCCAGATATGGTAAAGTACTAAGTAACATGCTAGACATGGCAAAACCAGATACCAGAAACCCAGAAATGGAAGATGAAAATTTTTAGAAAAAAAATACGGATTTAGCCTTTCCAATTAATTGAATCGTATCCGGAATCGGAAAATTTTCATGCCCAAAATCCGGAATCGGAAATCGGTAGAAAAATGCTAATCGGTTATGCCCTATTGATAACACATGGCCAAGATGAACTTATTGTTGATAGCACATGGCCAAGATAAACTTATTGTTGATAGCACATTGCTATGATGAACTCCAGTTATTGATAGAACATGGCTATAATAAACTCCATTCTTGATAGCACATTGCTGTGATGAACTCGATTCTTGATAGAACATTGTTGTGATGAACTCCATTGTTGATAGAACATTGTTGTGATGAACTCCATTGTTGATAGAACATTGCTGTGATGAACTCCATTGTTGATAGAACATTGCTATGATGAACTCCATTGTTGATAGAACATTGCTGTGATGAACTCATTGTCTGCATTAATAAACAGTCTGTACCCTCCAGTTACACTGTTATAAAACTATATATGGACAAAACTCTTTGACCTACAAAAGAGAAGATAGACCTTGAACTTCCTGAAAAGGTTTGATACATGCCTTGCATATTATATTAAAACTTGTAAGTTATTTTTTAATGCATCACTGTGCATTTTGAAGACCAATCCACAGACTTGATGAACATAAGAACTTTGGATGTTACTTAGTTGTTTGATTTTAAAAATAAAGTATGGAAATGTTCAGTCATTGTTAATGTGATATCAGCAATTTATATGTATTCTAATCAGCTATATACGGTATGTTAATTAAGCTGTGTCATCATGTAAAAGAAATAAAAGGTTTTCAACAGTTGTCAAAATAAAGTCAGCTTTGCATTTGTGTAAGTACTTAATGAAAATCTCACAGAAGAACTTGTATGCATCAACTCTGATATGTTTGAATAGAAGAGGACATGTCACACCCCTGATATGTTTGAATAGAAGAGGACATGTCACACCCCTGATATGTTTGAATAGAAGAGGACATGTCACACCCCTGATATGTTTGAATAGAAGAGGACATGTCACAATTATGATGACTTCAAAGCAGCAACTCCTTTAGTTATTTATTTCTTAATATTGCCTTCAGTAGTTATTTATCAATATTTTCGTTGATATTTCAATGTATATATGGTGTTATTTGCCCTTTAGTGAAAATATTTTTGTTACAATATGTATGATTTCTACTTGATATTTGTGAATTTAAACTTCTGTGTACAAACCACCATTTTGACTATTAAATTAGTTTTCATTTAAAGAGTTTTGGTGATCATTATGTTTCACAATTAGAAGGCTAGAATTTGCCTTTTTCAGCATAAAAAAAGGAATCCAGACCCTCTTTTTTCATTGTAAGAGGTTTCATAAGTTGACTGGACATGCTAAAATGAGGGATTGTGTATTAACATTCCATTTTTGTTTCATCTCCCTGTTATATGTTCCTATAAATTTATTATTGTTACAGACAGGAAAAAAATTGGGTTAAAATGAACAAAAATATTTTACTTGATAATAATTAATAACAGAAGCTGTGTTTGTCAGACATTTATAAAGGTAGAATAATCAGATTTTTAACATCAAAACTTAGTCCAAGATCTGGGGTTATGGAGTTTATAGATTCTGCTGTAACAAGTACAAAAGTATATTACATGTAATATTTCAAAGTGTCTTAAAGTGCAGTACTTGTTATAATGTTGTGTATGGGAGTCAAAAACTAGCCTTCTGGTGAGATGGAAAATTTAGAATCAATCACAAACTAAAGTAGGAAAATCAAAGGCTGACATGGAATTGTGAATTTCCTACTAAATGGTTTTCTTTTCTATTAAAATTAATATGAGCTATTATTCAACGTTAGATTACAAAATTGTATTTATTTCCATTTGGTATCTTTAATTTTATGGATGTTTCACTCTCTGATCTGCATGTACATGGAGTTCATTTGATTTCAGAAACTTCATAAGCGAGAAGGTTCAGGGAAGAATATTCTAACTCTTGGATTTGGATTGGTAAATATAAAGAGTGTGTGCCTTGCATGTAAAACATAGGTGAGATATAGGGATCACATTTTCAAACATTTGCATGAGCAAGATATAGATCACATTTTTGACAGCATTGTGGTTGGCATAGGTCTCAACCTGAAGTATTTTCATTTAGTTCACATTTTCTGACACATTTGCATGAAACTTTACCATGTATTCATCGTGGAGAGTACTTTCTTATTAAGACAAGAGGTCACAGTGACCCATTTTTATTTTTCCATTAATTTGGGTATTTTGATGCATCATCAGAGAATGTAAGACAACATTCTGTGGGAATTCTTGTGAACACTGTGTACTTTTTAGTATAAAGAAGTTAAACTGGTGTCTATATTGGATTTAAAAAGAAAATGACTGCTTTTACAATGTAGAGAAGCAGTCTGAGATGATGACACAGCTAAATGGTGACTGACGGTAAACAGTCAGATTATTATTTGATTTGTTTGCTAGGCAGTTGTTTTTCTCAACTATAAAGTGTACAACTTTTGAAGCAGCAACAGTGTCATTACAATTTTAATATTTCTGTCAAGATTTTAAGTCAGAGAATTTATGTTTACCTCCATATCTCTAAAACGTAAATTCATATCCTGTAGTGAGTACATTATCTTGAAAATTCCTATTCACTGAGATCATAAATAGGTCACAGTGACTTTTTATGCCTAGTGAATGCATTTGGCTTTGCTAGCAAAATTCCATTTTGGAAAATTTTGTTTTCTTAAGTATTTTTTTGGTTAAACAGCTTTTATAACATTATAGGCTATATCATGCACATGAAATGGGAGCTAAGTGGCTTTTGCAAGGATACACTAATGGGTAATTTGTGATTGCTGTTAACCCAATTTTTTTCATTTCTGTTACAATAATAAATTTATAGTAAGGCAGATAATATAATGCTAATTGTTATTTGTGTGTCTGTTAATGGACTTAAGTAAGGTTGATAATATAATGCTAATTGTCATTTGTGTTATTAATAATGGACTTAAATAAGGTTGATAATATAATGCTAATTGTCATTTGTGTTATTGGTAACGGACTTAAGTAAGGTTGATAATATAATGCTAATTGTCATTTGTGTTATTGGTAATGGACTTAAGTAAGGTTTATAATATAATGCTAATTGTCATTTGTGTTATTAGTAATGGACTTAAGTAAGGTTTATAATATAATGCTAATTGTCATTTGTGTTATTAGTAATGGACTTAAGTAAGGTTTATAATATAATGCTAATTGTCATTTGTGTTATTAGTAATGGACTTAAGTAAGGTTTATAATATAATGCTAATTGTCATTTGTGTTATTAGTAATGGACTTAAGTAAGGTTTATAATATAATGCTAATTGTCATTTGCGTTATTGGTAATGGACTTAAGTAAGGTTGATAATATAATGCTTAATACCATTTGTGTGATTGTTAATGGACTTAAGTAAGTATGGTTGATACAATAATGCTAATTGTCATTTGTGTGACTGTTAATGGACTTTGAACTTGAGTAAGGTTGGTAATATAATGCCAATTGCTAAATGTGTGATTGTTAATGGACTTCTGTGAGGTTGACAATTTAATGCTAATTGCTGTTTGTTTGATTGTTAATGGACTTAATAAAAGGTAGGTGACATAATACTAATTGACAGTTGTGTGACTGTTAATGGACTTCAGAAAGGTAGACAATATAATGCTAATTTCCATTTGTGTGACTGTTAATGACTTAATTAAAGTAGATGTTATTATGCTAATTGATATTTTGGAGATTTTTGATTGCATTTTTTGGCTCATACTTTCCATCCATAGAAACTTATCGCTTGGATCATTTGCCATTGTGTGTTTTGTGTTTTCTAACATGGTTCATTTCTCTACCTTCTGCATCATGTAAACTCAATGTGTGCATGTGCCTAAATACTCCAAGAGGCTAATTACACTAACCAAGATTTGATTGTTTAGGTTATGGAAATTCCCTGAAATGGATTTTCTTTGCTTTCTATATTTGTAAATATTTCATCATAGTCTTTACTGATATGGATTTCTAACATCCGTTGTTTATTACCACAGATGTCAGATGATGCTAATGCCCAGATATCCAGTGTCCAGAATTTAGAATACTGGTATCCCAACAACAATGTCAATAGGCTTCACTTTCGACCATGGAAAATTCTACTTAGTAGGTGTGTATATTTTCAACTACCCTCTCATTTTCAGTGTTCTGTGGGTTGAATCACCTTATTCGAAAACATTTATCTGTGCAACTGGAAAAACATGTATTTGTCAGTTTTTGTATGGCCATGATAATTGAACTTACAAGGTTTCACATGCACCTTAATTAAACTGAAGATGTTCACAGTATACAGTGGCGTCAGTGGATTATTTATGAAGGGTAGTATGTACAAATCAGTTCCTATATTATACCGATCTACTTGCCATAATTACTGAATTACTGTATATGTTGAGACAGGAAAAATTGACACAGCCCCCTACCCCCCACCCCAGTGCTAAACCATGTAAAGAAATTATTCATCAGTCTATTATAAAAATGTAATAATACTTGTATTCTTCTTTTGGAATTGTTTTAACATTTGCTTTTGTACAAAAAAATCCAAAGATACTTAGAAACAGGTAACACAATCATCAAGAAGAATTGGTCTTGCTTGCATCTCAGCAGACATCTAACAGAAGTTACCACTACTGTCCTCGAAAACTGGTTTCGTTTGACAGTTGCTTAAGAGTATAAAACATGTTTTTGATTGACTATTTTCTGCATTACTGCCCACTTTGATGTATAAAGACTGATGTTGACATTACAAAGCTTGGAACTAAGGTACTCCTTATGTTGTGTAATTATTGCATGAGGGGATAACAAGTTAAGCACTTACTTTACTGATTTCTGCAGATTACTTTTTATATAGCTGTTGAGGTTTACAGTTGGTCCAACATCAACAGTGAATACTTTAAAGTTATAAAGATGATCATGCTAGTTTTATTTAATATTTCTGAATTGAATACCAGGCTATATAATGTTTTGCAATGCTTTGTAGATGATATCATGTATGTCCCACTGCACTGAAGACAATATAATGTTTCCCACTACACTGAAGACTATATAGTGTTTCCCACTGCATTGAAGACTATATAGTGTTTCCCACTGCATTGAAGACTATATAGTGTTTCCCACTACACTGAAGACTATATAGTCTTTCCCTATGCACTGAAGACTATATAGTGTTTCCCACTACACTGAAGACTATATAGTGTTTCCCACTGCATTGAAGACTATATAGTGTTTCCCACTGCATTGAAGACTATATAGTGTTTCCCACTACACTGAAGACTATATAGTCTTTCCCTATGCACTGAAGACTATATAGTGTTTCCCACTACACTGAAGACTATATAGTGTTTCCCACTGCATTGAAGACTATATAGTGTTTCCCACTGCACTGAAGACTATATAGTGTTTCCCACTGCACTGAAGACTATATAGTATTTCCAATTGCACTGAAGACTATATAGTGTTTCCAATTGCACTGAAGACTATATAGTGTTTCCCACTACACTGAAGACTATATAGTGTTTCCCACTGCACTGAAGACTATATAGTCTTTCCCTATGCACTGAAGACTATATAGTGTTTCCAGTTGCACTGAAGACTATATAGTGTTTTACACTGCATTGAAGACTGTTTAGTGTTTTCCACTGCACTGAAGACTATATAGTGTTTCCAGTTGCAATGAAGACTATATAGTACATGTATTTCCAATTGCAATGAAGACTATATAGTGTTTCCAATTGCAATGAAGACTATATAGTGTTTCCCACTGCACTGAAGACTATATAGTGTTTACCATTGCACTGAAGACTATATAGTGTTTCCCACTGCACTGAAGTCTATTTAGTGTTACATTTGCAATGAAGACTATATAGTACATGTATTTCCAATTGCACTGAAGACTATATAGTGTTTCCAATTGCAATAAAGACTATATAGTGTTTCCAATTGCACTGAAGACTATATAGTGTTTCCAATTGCAATGAAGACTATATAGTGTTTTCCACTGCACTGAAGACTATATAGTGTTTCCCACTGCATTGAAGACTATATAGTGTTTCCCACTGCACTGAAGACTATATAGTGTTTCCCACTGCACTGAAGACTATATAGTATTTCCAATTGCACTGAAGACTATATAGTGTTTCCAATTGCACTGAAGACTATATAGTGTTTCCCACTACACTGAAGACTATATAGTGTTTCCCACTGCACTGAAGACTATATAGTCTTTCCCTATGCACTGAAGACTATATAGTGTTTCCAGTTGCACTGAAGACTATATAGTGTTTTCCACTGCATTGAAGACTGTTTAGTGTTTTCCACTGCACTGAAGACTATATAGTGTTTCCAGTTGCAATGAAGACTATATAGTACATGTATTTCCAATTGCAATGAAGACTATATAGTGTTTCCAATTGCAATGAAGACTATATAGTGTTTCCCACTGCACTGAAGACTATATAGTCTTTCCCTATGCACTGAAGTCTATTTAGTGTTACATTTGCAATGAAGACTATATAGTACATGTATTTCCAATTGCACTGAAGACTATATAGTGTTTCCAATTGCAATAAAGACTATATAGTGTTTCCAATTGCACTGAAGACTATATAGTGTTTCCAATTGCAATGAAGACTATATAGTGTTTTCCACTGCACTGAAGACTATATAGTGTTTTCCACTGCACTGAAGACTATATAGTGTTTACCATTGCACTGAAGACTATATATTGTTTCCAATTGCAATGAAGACTATATAGTGTTTCCCAGTTCACTGAAGACTATATAGTGTTTCCCACTGCACTGAAGACTATTGTTTCCCACTGCACTGAAGACTATATAGTGTTTCCCACTGCACTGAAGACTATATAGTGTTTCCCACTGCACTGAAGACTATTGTTTCCCACTGCACTGAAGACTATATAGTGTTTCCCACTGCACTGAAGACTATATAGTATTTCCAATTGCACTGAAGACTATATAGTGTTTCCCACTGCATTGAAGACTATATAGTGTTTCCAATTGCAATGAAGACTAAATAGTACATGTATTTCCAATTGCACTGAAGACTATATAGTGTTTCCAATTGCAATGAAGACTATATAGTGTTTCCAATTGCACTGAAGACTATATAGTGTTTCCAATTGCAATGAAGACTATATAGTATTTCCCACTGCACTGAAGACTATATAGTGTTTCCAATTGCAATGAAGACTAAGTGTTTCCAATTGCACTGAAGACTGTATAGTGTTTCCAATTGCAATGCAGACTATATAGTGTTTCCCACTGCACTGAAGACTATATAGTGTTTCCAATTGCACTGAAGACTATATAGTGTTTCCCACTGCACTGAAGACTATTTAGTGTTTCCAACTGCAATGAAGACTATATAGTACATGTATTTCCAATTGCACTGAAGACTATATAATGTACTGAAGACTATATAGTGTTTCCCACTGCAATGAAGACTATATAGTGTTTACCATTGCACTGAAGACTATATAGTGTTTCCAATTGCACTGGAGACTATATAGTGTTTCCCACTGCACTGAAGACTATATAGTCTTTCCCTATGCACTGAAGACTGTATAGTCTTTCCCTATGCACTGAAGACTATATAGTGTTTCCAATTGCAATGAAGATTATATAGTACATGTATTTCCAATTGCACTGAAGACTATATAGTGTTTTTCTAATTACACTGAAGACTATATAGTGTTTCCAATTGCAATGAAGACTATATAGTGTTTCCAATTACACTGAATACTATATAGTGTTTACCATTGCACTGAGACTATATAATTTTTCTCACTGCACTGAAGACTAAATAGTGTTTCCCATTGCACTGAAGACTAAATAGTGTTTCCCATTGCACTGAAGACTATGGTGTTTCCCACTTCAGTGAAGACTATATGATGTTTCCCACTGCACTTAAGACTAAATAGTGTTTCCAGTTGCACCAAAGACTATATCATGTCTGTCCCACTGCACTGAAGACTAAAGGTCCCCACTACATCCATCCTGGGCTGGGCCTCTTGTTATAAACTTGTGAGAGAATAGACCTTTTTTTTTTACATTTGCGAATTTAGTTTTTTGATTTTACATTTCATTTAGGATTGGAGATGAGTTGATGTCATTTCTGTTGGAGAACACATCCATCTTTGTACAGGTGGTTCCCACTTGTTTCCTGCAACTAACTGGTAAGATTAATTTTAACCCTTGGCCACACATCTACAAAATAGTGTTTATTGTTGTTTTTATTTGATATGTATCTTGAAATTAAAAAAAATTTCAATAAAGGTTGGAAATAAGCTGCTAATTGACCTGCATTCTTTGATAACTTCCATCAGGGCAGTATTGATTGTGAAGTATGTACCCATGCATGGTTCTGTGTAGCATTTTGTCAGAGAACCATGCATTAATATATACATTTATATCATATAATTTTGTGGATGTATGTACCCATGCATGGTTCTGTGTAGCATTTTGTCAGCATGCTAAAGGCAGACCTGCCAACTGTTACAATTTTACCATAAGTCTTACAAAAATTAGTCTTAAAATATGGAATTACGGCATAAAAGCAAACACTATGGAAAAATGATCATTGCTGAAACATCTGGAAAATTTGTTCATCTGTGTTTGATTTGGATCTGGTTTTCATATTAGAAGTAGTGAAATTGGTCAGGGAACCAGACTAACTTTACAGCAACACATCAGATGCTTTAAACTGCACCTATTTGTTAATTCAAAGCGTAAAAGATCATCTGCTTGCAGACTTCATATTTGAGTTGTGTCCTCATGGATAGAGGGATTGGTACCAAATGCTTTCAATTGCCATATAATAGTTCCACTCATATGTGGTCAGCATGCTCTTTACAAATTGTTTAGTCTATTTAATGTGGCTATGTACAAAACTAGAAAATTGGAAACAGTTAAATTTGGTTAAACGTCCCAAATATAATAGTGTACAGGTAATTAATTTTTTTTTCACAGCAAAATTTTGAAATGTAGTTTTGTTTAGGAAATGATGAGCCATCAGCAAAATAAGCAGTGCTTAGAAAAACTAAATTTTAGAATTCTTGGATGGAATTTGACTTTGTGAAGTGCAGCAGCAAGAAGGAGCGTTTTATATTTTTTTTTAATTTTTTTTATTACCTTCAACCTCTCAACCCCAAACTAAAAGAGCAGCAACGTCTGTAGCTATTTAATAAAATATATGCAGTGGATTTCAAAGAAAGGTATATCTTTATTAAAAAAAATAATGTCTGTGTGGTTGTGTTTGTTTGAGTATGGGTACATATTTGTGGTGATTCTGTTAGACAGTGCAGTAAGTCAGCCAAGTGCTATAAGTACAACACCCCTATCCAAGTGTTAGCCACTGACTAAGCCTTATAAATTTGGCATTTCATCATCTTACCACCCCAACAATTCTTCCCTCAATGGTCATTAACAAACAAACCCCATTGTAACACTGGTACTGTGCACCTACAATAACTCAAGGTCATTAAGTTGTGCATAAAATAAAATGTAATAAATTATCATTATAAGTGAGCTTACATGAAAAGATAACTTTTTATAGTAAGGAAGTAACAAGTCCCATTGGAAAATGTCCACTCCATACCCTGTTATATACCCCTGTTATATAAGGCATGGTGTTCCACAATGCTTTTTACTGGGCCCTCTTCTTTTATTTATCAATGACCTTCCACTATGTACTTAACATATAAATACTGACATTTTTGCGGATGATGCAAGATTTTCTTAATCAAGTAGAAATGTCTATACCCTGGAATGCAAACTAAGTTCAGACCTTACATACATCACAATGTAATTCTGCAAAATGTTTTCTCAGTATAATCTAGGATAAAATTTTAGCAACAATTTAACATTACTTAAGACTTGGTAAGAACAGTTAAAAGGATATGAACATTATACAGGGGTCAAATTATGGAACTCACTTCATGTTCCAATTTGTTTGAGGTTTGTGATGAAAATGTGTACCATATTAAAATCATTTAGAAAACGAGGATTATTAATACTTTTTATCGTTATTTTCATTTGTCAGTAATGATTAATGTGTGGAAATTCATCATTGATCTAGAATCAACTGCAGACAGTCAATATAATGTTTATATACAGTATGCATTTTATTGCACCATGGGTGGATCACAATTTGATATACAAATAGTATTGGTATGACAAATTGCTTTATACCAACATTTTAAATGCCATGTTATTTTTAATGTGTGTTGTATAAATATATATATGTCTTAAGCCATCCCTGTTATGATGTCCCAGGAAGAGCATGCACATCCGTTCTGTTATTAACTGATGATTAATGGGTTTTGGCACCAGTTAATCTGTCTAATGAATGACCAATCCTGTCTTAACTTCTACCTAGGCAAGCAGCCTTTTGATATGTTTGATACTAAAACAGCTTTAGATGTCTGGATTTACAAGATCTATTGTATTTTGAAAATGGCATGCATTATTTTTTTTAAAAGTTTACTTTTAAAATTGGTTTCCAGAGCTTGATGTGTGTAATGTAAGTAAACTACATAAAGAGTTTGTTGTAGATTCTACAAAACTACACCTTATTTTGTAGGTCTGCCAGTCTACAACATGTGGGCATTTGAAAGCAATGCTTGCTTTGAGGTAAAACCCAAAAAGATTAAGATTTTCTCCAGGTTCATGGACAAGAAAAAGCAATACCATTCAAGGCAAAATAAAACTTGTAAAAGTGGGAAACGGCAAAAATCAACACACACCCTAGCAGAAGGAAATTTAAACAAGGTCAATTTACCCAAAAGAAAATTAATGGAAAATGCTTGGGATGATGAAAAGATTGATTTCAAAAGACAAAAGTTGGAATTGAATCAAAATGTGCTAAATATAAATAGCATTGAGCAAGTCTCTCTGGACGGTAAAAATGTTGTTGGCAGGAGAGTATGCAACTCGAATCTTGACATTGTAAAATTGAAAGATGAAAATAATATGCCAACAATGGACAATCTTTCTCGAAGAAGAGAACTGACAGTTAGTTTAATAGATTGCAAAGAAACATCAAAGCATGTTGTCAATAATCTGACTGATTCACTAAATCCTATTAACCTGGACTGTCACACTGTTGTATTCAGAAACAATTTAAAACGAAAGTTTGATAATCAGGCAGATTCTCAGTCTAGAACCAAAAAAATGACTGGATCTGTTGAGTTTTCACCAGATTTGGATATAGTTAAATTTGTGTCAGGAAATAAAGATACTTCATTTAAATCCAAGCAAACTGAAACAGCTGATACAGAACATACTGATTTGAAGTCCAAGCAAGGTCTGACTTCAATTCCAAAGAACAAAAAACAGAAGAGAAGAAAAAAGAAAAGGAAACAAAAGAAGACTGAAGCAGAAGCAGTAAAAATTCCAGATTTCAAGCCATACAAGTAAGCTTCATAAGTTATATTATGTTTGATTTCTTTTAAAAGCCTGAAGTTGCAGTCGTGAGCAATCATACAATATACGTTCAAAGGCCCAATGCCTCAGTTACATGCAAAAAATCATATGTGCTAAATTGTCTGAATAATTTTGAATGTTGAAAGATATTGGTCCTAAACATCAATTAAAACCAGATATCAACATTTCATCACGTTATGGACCATGTAATTTCTCCCTTAAGAACCTAGTCATGTTTCACATGTGAACAAATTAATCCATGGGTCTACTAATTTCGTTTGAAAACTTATAAACATAAGAAGCTAATACCTCATTAGGATGGATTGTCTTCAGCCAAAGTTAAACCCTTCAAAGTATTCCAGTGCCCCAGCTGATCCTCATTATTTACCTGGTCCTATTTGTGACTAATTCACACTGTTTCTTCTGAGATCTGCTTATAAGAAAGAAGTGGGTTTGCCTCTCTTTGTTACATCTTGAATCAGTTAGTGCTCCACATGCAAATGTTGTTGTGGTTAGTCAATAACAGAATTTATTGAATGTATTACATCTCTACTTTTGGAGCACTCACAAAAAAGAACAGAGTTATAAGTGATTTCAGTAACTGAATTAAAGGATTCACATCTATTAATTCTAAACTGAATATTTGACTTCGGCATCTTGATTATTTCAAACTACAATTTATGTCAGATGACTCTTGTAACAAATCATTTCCTTCCTTCTAAGGTTTAGTTTGACTGGAAGAATGTAGAAATTTGTGAAAAACATCTGCATTGGTGCTTTAAGTGTTTGCTCATTGAATCTATGACATTAAAATCAAAACTTTTTATTCCAGGACAGATTGTAGTCCTTACTTTTCTATCATCTTCAAAAGTCTTTTCAAGAGAATAAATAGTGTACCTCAGGCACCTTTAAATATTTTTTGTTCGAAAATTTATTTCATATTATAGTTTTATAGTTTTGCCAGTGTCAGTTCATTCCTGATTGAGTGATCTCTACCAATATTGTGATTTAAATAACTTTCAGGTGAAAATACACAGAGTTCTATGAACTTCTGCAGGACACTAAATCGTGTCAAGCAGAGTGCATGATGGATCTAAATATTATGAGTGCAATCTAGTAAAAGAATATTTCAATATTGTAACTTTCAATGTGGCATAGCTCAACATTAAATCTGGTTTATACTTGATTTTTTTGTCCCTCTAAATTGCTCAGCCAGATTATGTCTGCATGCTTTGACACTTATTTTTCAGTTGTATTTTCGGGTTAGATTTATAATATTTCAAGGAATATTGATTGACACAAGGGTGAAATAAAAACTGAATAACAACCCTTGAAAGGTATGTATAATCAAACTCATAAATGACACCTGTAGCTGATATAGTTGGTACTGCACTCCTACATACTCAGAGCAATACTTTCATAGTTTTTTTTAATATTTTTAAAAAAAATTTTTTATGGTTTAACGCCATTTTTTAGCACAATATAGGCTATAAATGGTGGCCAGTATTAATTGGTGGAGGAAGAACCCGGACAACCCCCAGAAAGAACCACCAACCCACGAGAAGCTACTGGCAAGCTTTCTCACATAACTACATTTGCCGAATCTTAGACTCGAATACATGTGGACAGAGGTGAGATGGCAGTGATCCGTAATGGAAAGCGCTTTAGACCACTCGGCCACTCGGGGCCCTCTTTCATAGTTGAACAATCGATGGAATCCATTTGTTACATACATGTTACAAATTTGTATCTATGCAACTAGAAAAAGCAACATGTAGAACTGTTTTTAAATTAAATTCAGTATTTGCTGTTAATTCCTTTCCAGATTTCACCTGTATCTTCCAAGATCAAGCTTTCTCTACTGTAGGAATTTGAGAGAAAGATTCCACACATCATGTAAGAATTCAAGCTTTATGTAAATGTACACTTTGCTATGATAGTGGGCAGAGATATTGTAATCTTCTTGTATATTGAAACATGCCTTGAAATATCACCCCACCCCTTCTGCATACATGCCAACCATTAAGCTTTTGGTGTAATCTTTACGCTTTTTTTGTCACTAAATTATGCCTTATGCATGAACAGATATGGATTACGTTTTTTGGGTATATCCACCTTTAAAAAAAAATCAGTTATTGGTTTTCTTGTTTTTATTAACATTCCATTAATCCCACAGACTGAATTTTAGAAAAGACGGCTTCTACATAACTAGAATATATGAGTATGTTGTCCGTGGACTTGCATGCACTTTCCTGATAGTATCATGTTCTATTTATAGGAGCAACTTTCCTATTACCAAGAAACTGGCAGGTTCTACTTCAAACTTTCAACCTCATATTCTATTTGTAGCAACTGTATGGCTTAGTGAGGAGAGAATAGACTAGTTTTCTAACTTGAATCTTTACATGTAGTTTCTTTGTTCTAATTCACATCTTTTTTTGTACAGAACCAGTCTAAAGGTATTTGGCACTAAAAAGTATAATTTATTTTAGTTGATGCGTATATGAGAGCAAAAATATCTCTTTTGAAATAATTTAACAGATGGATTAGAAAAGGAGAAGAAAAACTAAACAAAAAATAACAATCCTCCAAATATGAAGATACAAGGGCAGCATGACACGACATCTATTACAGGCCGTGTGGAAAGAATTTTAATATTTGGCACTAAAAGTCTTCAGATGCATTCTAGTCAATGTGTGTGTAAAGCTAAAAGTGCTACATATGAAAACTTGAAGCAGGAAATAATGTTAAAAGAAGAGAGGGGCAAATAAATCATTGTTCATTGAAATTTTAGAATGTTTTATTCTTTTCGATGGTGTCTTGTTGTTCATTAGCTTTCTTCCAGTTGGGCCAACCATGATCCGAATCTTACTGTTTATTTGAGTTTATACCATTACAGTTCATATCTTTATTAATCTAATGCTAGAACATGAACAAGAACGTGCAGAAAAATATATTGTTTTTTTTCTGATATGGAGGTCTTATGTTTGAATGCTCCACATTTAATTTTGACAGATTTTGAGAAGTAAATTAAAAAAAGCCTGATTGCCTATGATAAAATTGATATTTTTTTAGAACTCAGTGTGTTTGTTTGTATTTTCTCAATGTGTATTTAAAAACACATGTAATGTGCATTTAGATGTTCCATTACTCGCTGCCTTTGGGGCTGGGGTGGGTGGCTCAAACAGTTGATAATTTCAGCAATAAACATTAGTTGTTATTGCAACAAACAAGCAGCGAAAATAAACTAGTTAGTAATTTTAAAATCATTTTTGTATATACTATTAGCACATTACACACAAAACAGTGCTCATGAAATAATGCCTATTTAAATTGCAGTACTTAATTTATACCTAATAATAATAAGTACAGCACAGTCATACATCTGGGGGGGGGGGGGGGAAGTCAGTGATTTCATATATTTGGGGTCCAGTATTAATTCTTTAAATTTTTTCTGTTTAATGAGCAAATGTAAAAGTTTCAACATAGCATTTTAGTGTGTGTTTTTTCACCTTTTGTCTAAGTTTAGTTATGAAATTAAATTTCAATTTTTGTAAGTCTTGTTGAAATTTAGCATACAAAATTTGAAAGAATTAACACCATGCATTTGTAGCCTAGTCACAGGCAAATTATTACTCTGGAGGTTTATAGATTAATTGCTGGTAAAGGTAAACATAGAATTTATATTTTATTCGGTAAAATTAGGAACTGACTTAGACCTTGAAGCCAGTACAAATTATTGATTGAAACCAATTTTGAGTTTGCTAGTTCTTGTGAAAATTTCATACAAATATTTTAGTGAATCAAACAAAGAAATATTAATGTTTTCTTAAAGTTAAATGAATTTCTGTTTTGTTTTTATATAATTTGGCTCAGAGTTTCTGTAAAATGGTTGTTTTAAGCAACTCATCAGGACAGTGCATATTTTGATCTTTTTACACTAACTTTTCACTGTTTCACCCTATTTTCCCACCACTTTACCTTATTTTCCCTATTAAACCACTGTTTCACCCTATTCTCCCACCACTTTACCTTATTTTCCCTATTTAATTACTGTTTCACCCTATTCTCCCACCACTTTACCTTATTTTCCCAACATTGTAAACTTTTTTGGTGTGGGAGAGTAGTCACATTGTTCTAACATTTGAAGTTTGCTTGGACTCAGTACAGTCAACTCTGAAGTTTTTGAACTTGAATAACTTTATTTTGGTTTGATATATTTACAGCACCAAAGCTATAATTGTTGAAGTAAGGCTACATTCCTTTCAGAATTTAAAAATAGATTTAAATACTGAGTCCTATAGAGTAGACATCTAAATTACAAGCCATTGTCAATTAAAGTTTTCTTACTCTCCGTTTTAAAAATATATATAAATTTTTTCCCATATTCTTGGGTGGTAACATACCTGTTTTTCCTTCTTTAACCCTTTACTCCCCAGATACGCTTTTCTATGCCTTTACCTTTGCCCCCCATCTATGCATTTCTACGCTGAATTTTACATTTGTAGTATAAATTCATTATGTCATCATGCTTTTTAAGATGCAATGATATCTGTTAAACTGTAATATTTACATTTGTAATTATGTTTTTTTAAAAAACAATTTCAGTTATTTTGTCAGGGTTAAACGGTGGTCTAGAAGATACATTGAAGCTGTACAAAATTATTTTCCAAGATACAGCCATTTTGGATGACAACAGTCATGTTAGGGCAGTTGTATCAGATTCTCTGACAGATGAAAGGAATCATCAGGACTCGAAAGAAGCTGTTGTAACTTCAGAAGCCACTTTTCAAGTATGCATTGTACATGACATTAAAGATAATATTATTTTGGAATCATGTCATGGAGACCAAAATTGTTTTTCTCAGAATCTTAGAGGTATCAGACAGAATCAAGTAAGCAGTCACATGCAAGGATGTGGTGTCCAGCATGCTATCAGACATACTAATATGGCACAAGAATATCAAGGGACCGGTCAATCTACCAATCAGATTCCAAAAGAGGAAAAAGAAGAAACTACCTGTCCAGGTAAAACTATAACTTATCAGGAAAATTTACATTCTGAAGATCAACCTGCTGCAAAAGGTGACCATTCAAGCTTTTACCAGTCAAAAAATGCCTTTGATTCTTTCCTTCTTGCGATGAACACAGACCTACCTCAGAAATCACCAACTCCAATGGAAATAGGCACTACTTCACTTCATAATAGTGAATCCTCTGATAATCTTACACCAGGACAACATCCTTATGTGTCCAACATTAACAGTTTACTCCGTACTTCAAAGTCAGAGATGTGTATTTTCTATAGCTCTGGGTCTTCTGGCCTTTCGAATCATGATAGCACGTCCTCCTTGAATGGAAGCTGTCTTATAGAGAAATTACAACAATTACATGACATGGAAATGAATATTTCTCCAGAAGTTGAAGGCCTACACAAATCTGTTCCCAGCTCAGCTGGCTTTGAATCACACATAGGTATATTGTTAAGCAGTGAATCCGAAAGTAGGGATGCTACGTCAAGGATATCTTATTTCTTAGAGAATTCTTTACAAAAGAGTAAAGAAACAGCAAACTATAATCGATCTTTAAATAAGACAAGTTCAGGTTTAAATATGTATTCTTCTGTATCTGACAGTTTAGGGGATGTGTTGGAAAAATTTGATAACACTGAAAGAAAAGAGGTAGTATCAGAAGATCTTCATATGAGTGAAAGGGCAAGGAAACAGTCAAGTTTTCATCACAGTCAAAGAGTTGGGACAGTTTCTAGTGATAAAATAGACTTTTTGAACTGTGAAGAACATAGTACTGTACATAGAGTTAGTGATGCTTTGAATAAAGAAAAACTGGAAAATGTATTTTTGCTACAAGAAAAGGGGACTGAATTTCAAAGACAAGCTAAATTAGCTGAAGTCGTATTTAGTCATGTTTTGGTTGAAGGCATGGATTCTGCATCAAGTCAAGCAAGTCAGAATGAATCAAATCATATGTCCCTCAAGAGTAGTGACTTCACATCAGTTTTAGTTAATGATACAAATTATGACCATACAAAATATAATGCAACAATGTCTGGCATAAATGTTGTAGAGGAGACCAATTACTATGAACATTTTAAAGAAGAAAGCTTGATTGGGACCCAAATGTTCAATACAGCTGGCAAATATGAATGCCTAAATGTGATAACATCATCTTTTGTGGGTCACATGTCACTTGAAAATTTGGCTGAAGGTCCTGATGGAATCAAGCATAGTTTGGTGAATGCTCAAATGGATATCAATATTCCAAAACAAATTGTAAACTCATCCTCAAAATCAGCCTTTGAAGGGAAACATGCAGAAATTCCAGACAGTTGCTATTTAATTGCAGAACCAACTGGTGTATTTTATACAGATCAGGTGCCAAATCTGAATCCATTATGTGGTCATAATTTAGAGGAGGCAGTTATTACCATGGAAACTACATTCAACCTAGAAAAGCAGGAGTTTAACAAGGATCTTCCAATGAAAGCTAAAGAGGCTTTCATTTTGAATGTGGAGAAAACTGACAATCCACCATTTGAACAAAAGCAAGATGTTCCTTTATCT
Source organism: Unio pictorum (assembly GCA_030141615.1). NCBI lineage: Eukaryota > Metazoa > Mollusca > Bivalvia > Unionida > Unionidae > Unio > Unio pictorum. Next base: position 1,611,279 of record JARLTB010000323.1, read on the forward strand.
ACTACAATGTCATACATTGAAGTTCCATTTCTGAAGGAACTAATCCCATTGCTGCAGATGCTGATTACAAAACACAGGTATGAAAAATAATATGTTATTTATTAGCATATTTTGTTGGTGTTACACTAGTAGTTAGCATGACATGTAGCAGTTAACATGATATTGCTAGCAGTTAGCATGATATATCTAGCATTTAACATGATATTGTTAACAGTTAGCATGACATATTTAGCAGTTAACATGATATTGTTAACAGTTAGCATGACATGTTTAGCAGTTAACATGATATTGTTAACAGTTTGCATGACATTTTGCATTTAAAATGATATTGTTAGCAGTTAACATGACATATTTAGCAGTTAGCATGACATATGCAGCAGTTATCATGATTTTTTTTAGCAGTTAGCTTGAATTTTCAGCAGTAACACGATATATTTAGCAGTTAGCATAACATATTTAGCAATTAGCAGAATTTTCTAGCAATCAGCATGACATATTTATCAGTCAGCATGACATATTTAGCAGTTATCATGATTTTTTAGCAGTTATGATGACTTTTAGCAGTTTGCTTGATACCTGTTTAGCAATTAGCATGACATGTTTGGCAGTGAGCATGACATGTTTAGCAGTTAGCGTGATATTTAGCAGTTGCAACAAACTTTTTAGCAGTTAGGATAACATGTTTAGCAGTTTGTTTGATACCTGTTTAGCAATTAGCATGACATGTTTGGCAGTGAGCATGTGTTTAGCAGTTAGCATGATTTTTATGTGCAGCTGTGTTCTTTAAAAGATATACAGCATAAATAATGGTGGTATTTCATTTGCAGCTGTGTTTATTAAAAGTCTTACAACATAAATAATGGTGGTGTTCTTGAGTGCAGCTGTGTTCTTTGAAAGATATACAGCATAAATAATGGTGGTATTTCATTTGCAGCTGTGTTCATTAAAAGTCTTACAACATAAATAATGGTGGTGTTCTTGAGTGCAGCTGTGTTCTTTAAAAGATATACAGCATAAATAATGGTGGTATTTCATTATCCATTAAAAGAGCAAATTAAATTAGTTTAAATGTAGCATTTCCATGCTTTCTGATAAACTTTTTTATTATTTAGCAATTGTTTATGGCAGCAATTATATATCTTTGTATGAGATTCTGGTTCAAATTAACACATGAAACATGAATGAGTGAAATCCCGAGCATATGTAGGCTAATCATAGGGATATTACTTTCTGGAAGTTTGTAGTCTGATTTCTTTTAAAGGTAAACAAGTTTATTTCATATTTTTGACTGTGAACTGAGGACTGTTTCGTTGAAATTCGTCACCCATTTTCAGTGGTAATATATTTTTGAAAGCATAATCAATGCAGAAAACTTGCTTCTTCAAGGTTTGAAATTGTTTAATATATTTATTTCCGGTATTAAGTATTTCATTTATTATATTGGTCTCAGCTAAGGTTTAGTAAAATGACTTTTAGCAATCATTTTGAACTTTCTACATTTTGTTCTCCTGTCACTTTTCCCTATTTTCCCACCTCTTTACCCTATTCTGGCAGTTAGAGAAGTCACATGATCCTACTGTTGGGTCCATTGTAAATCCTAATGGCAGGAAGGAGATGACAACAATTTAGAAGACTTTTTTAAAAAATATTTTTGCTGTAATGATCATTTAGGCAACATGAATAAAAGGTATCTGTACTTTTAAGGTTCATGTTGAAAGTTAAATTGGATTTCAGCGAGCTGTCAGAAAGTGGCTGTTTCGAGTGGGGATTTGGGAGTCCGGATAATGAAGTGGTAAGATGCTTAAATTATTAAACTGCTGTCCTGGTTTTGATTTCCGGTTATAGAGCTTGTAATGGTATGCTGTTTTTTCCATTTCTTTCAGTGTTCCTTTTACCCTCATTTTTGCTTTTTAAAAAAACAAATTTGGGTTTTTACTCCATCTGACCCCCAGTTTTGACACCAAGGAGACTTTGACTATATGTCTTGGATCCCTATGGGATACATTGTTTTTACTTTTCCATTTTTCTCAGAGATGTAAGAGATCTCATTGCACCTTCATTTGAGTTTTCATGATTGCATTGATTGTATTGCATACATTGCACAAATTTGTTGTCCAATGCATAGCAAAAAAATTAATTAAGTCCTGTATGAACAGAAGAGATAGTTATGCTCTTTCAATAACATATATGTGTCACCCTATTTGCTTCTTCTAACAGGAAATGTCCTTACAGAGCTTTATTGAATTATTACTGTCCAGTGCACACTGGCAGAAGGAAAGGGTGTGGCAGACAGCCAAGACATCATATAAAGTCCATAACAGGGACCCTACTGGAGGACTTCACACACCACAGACAGGTAAATTGATATGAATATTTTAACAGTTTGTCCAAGGATATTAATTTTTTGAGACCATATGGGAGATTAGCATTTGTACTGGTAATCATATTCCCTCATGAAGTTATTATTATAATTATTATCATTATTGTTACTATTATTGGGGTCCTGAGTGGCCAAGTGGTCTAAAGCGCTCTCTGTTACGGATCACTGTCATCTCACCTCTGTCTGCATAGGTTTGAGTCTAAGATTTGGCTAATGTAATTATGCTGTTAAATGGCGTTAAACCCAAAACAACAACAACAACATTATTATTATTATTATTCTAGAGATAAATAAGGCATTATCGGATAGTTCCATGCTTTGCTATGCATGTACATGCATGCATGAATGCCATTGTATCATTTGTTTTTATGTAATTCACCACTCTACCTTTGCTGTAGATAGTAGCTTTAACCAATAATCGGTTGATACCTTTACAGCTGTGAACATCATTTTTCAGATTTGTAATGGGCATAGAATTCAGGGTTTGGGCAATAGGGATTTGTGGGGTGGGTTGTTGAATGGAAGGGATAGTTATAAACCAGTGAATGACAAATCTCAAATTCTAGATACAGAAATGTTTAAAGCTGTCTGAAGCAGTTGTAGAAACTTTATCAGTCCATAAGGGTGAACTGGAATGTGGATAGGGTAGCAGGTATGGTACTGGCTTTAAAAAAGTTGTCGCAAAGCAAATTGCCAACCTCAGAATTTTGTAACCAATGTAAAAAAAAAATGTCTGCAGAACAAGTAGTGAGTACTTTTCCATGTCTGTTAATGTAATATGCCGTGACAGTTTGAAAAGATGGGATAATTACTTTATTGACAACAAGCATTCCAGCCACAATGATACAAAATAAATCATTACATGACTGTTTTGCACTACTTACATGTTCTTTGCATCCTGCATCACCGTTAGTACATAGGTATGACTGCTGTCACCTGAAATAAATACATTATCAAATGTAAATATCAACTTTCCTGACATCAACAGTCAGTCTTTATGTCTGTCTGTCTCTCTAGCTCTCTTGTTCTTTTAATAAAAACATCAGGTATTAAGCAAATCTATATTATGTGGATTATTTTGCAAAAATAAGTTTTGTATAGAACTTTAGTTAATGACATTTTTATACTAAAACCCTATGATCGTTTTTTGCAAAGTAAGATAAGTGACGTATAATACAATTGATGATTTCATGCATTCAGGAATTAAATCCCCCCCTTCTTTTTTTATGACTAGCTTTACAAAGTACATCACCTGTAAAACCCAGAGTTCAGATTTTTTGTGTGTGCCACACTTAACATGCTTTGCTTGTAGTGAATTGCTTCCTAAATTCCAAGAATGATCACTGAATAATCTTGGATCTCCATTCTCACCTATGAAACAAACTTTTCATGAGTCAACATCTGGCATTAATATACCAAATATATATATGTATAAGTATTAATTACCATCATAAATTAAAAGAAGGAATGAAGACACATATCACAGAGCATGTGTATCCACCCTCCAGCTCATTTGGAATAAATATATTTTTTTGTAAGCAGTGCTATATGCATATATAAGTTACCAATAAGGAAATAGGGTGGGCTATAAAATGTGGGAAATAGTTATCACATGTAGCTTGAGACCACATTTGAACTGTTAACATAAATTCACACCCATTTTTAGGCCTTGTTATGCCAAAATAGGGCATGGTTTATTTGACAGTTGTTTGCTAGTGCATTCACTCACTAAATACGCACTCCACAGGGAGAAACAGCGTGTCCTTTGAGAATTTCATGTGTATAGGACCTGAAAATTCAGGTGAATATTTAGTGTAAACGATGCTTAAATGTTCCGCAAAAACAACTTCCTGATGGTAGGTCCCAATCTGCTTGTTATTGGATTCAATCTCTCAACTAGGATTTTGAAAAGATTCTTTTTGCATGACACACTAAAATAACTGTACAGTTTTAACTAAATTGATTCAATGACTATTTAAATTATTTGAAAATCTTTCTGCACATTTGAAACTTCAAAACAGATTGGCATATTTTGTTGGAACATATTCAGATTTCTTGGAACTGTTGGAATTGAAAGGTCTCTCAGGAAATAAGAATTCATTCACCATGCTGTAAGTTAATTTAATTTTTTCATTCCTGTATTGTTGTGTAGTTTAAGTTCCTGGAATCGTAACACTGGATTTCTTTATTATTCCGTATTTTGATGCATAGAATCTCAATTGCTATTACATATAATAGCATTAGCAGTGGGCATCCCTGCCTCACCGATCTTTGAATATCAAATTTATCCATGACAGCACCATTTACCTGCACTCTTGCCGTTATTTTAGTGTACAGGATTTTTATCCAATTTAGGAAATTATTACCAAAACCAATTTTGTCCAGTACTTTCTGGATACAGTTGTGTTCTAATTTATCAAAAGTTTTTTCCTGGTCAAAAAGATCCATAGCACCTTTTTGACTTATTTCGTTAAGGTAATCAATAATTGTTCTTATGTTTAAAATCATGTTTTAGATCAATTAGCTAAAATCCTACTCACAATCTTGTAGTCTGTATTTAGGAGAGAGATGGGCCTCCATTTGTTTTTACATCTTCTCTATCTGCCAACCCACCCATAAGACTGGATTCTTCATAGACCTGATGATAATATTCAGATCACTTCTGCATTTTATATGCCATCTGGATGTATCAGTCCCTAACCCTCCACCTTTATTTGTTACTAAGAGAAACCTCTGTATGATAAATAGAACCACATTAATGCATGACATCCATGCAAGCTTAACTTGCTTACCTTCTACAGCAGAACAACTCAATAACTGCCTGCAATCCTTGTTTGAAAAACATGCCCCAGCCACCAAGTGCAGAGTATCAATTCAAGAGTGTTCTCTGTGGTATAGCAGTGTTATTTACCAGCTTCGCACTGCTAAAAGAGACAGCCGTAAAGCAGAGAGGCTTTGGCTTTTCACCAGACTCACCATTCATAAACGTATCTATGAAGCTGCTAAGAAGAATGTCACAAGCATAGTCCATAGAGAGGTGCATGTCTTAAAAAGCATATTCAAATTTTCTTTTGATCATAAAAAGAGAAACATAATTATGAATAACTTGCAAGTTATGTTCCTCTCTGATTTTGTTAAGTGAAGTATTAATTTAACAATTTCAAGTTATGTTCATTTTCATCCAGTTTTATGTTTTATTACTTGAACACTTTTATGTTGTGTTCAGGTAGTTAAGTCATTATATGAACCTTCCATGCCATCTGGTATCTCGGTGTTTTGATTTGTAATAAATAGGTTATTCAGGATTACAAGCTTCTCATATAACAATTTGTGGAAAAAATGATTTAGGCTAGCTATTGGAAATGATGATGTGTGCACAATGTATATAATTGTTTAAGATGGAAAAATGAACAAATTCTGTAATTTTGACTAATGTATTGCCAAAAGTTAAAGTTAAATCTTTTGTTGACTGTTTGTTTAAAATTTGACATTGTACAGTATAGATTTTCTGTAATTTTATCTTCCATAGAATCAAGATGATTTTAAATTTATTTTGTGTATGGGTTACAAACCTTCTATTGATGCAATTTTACGTTGTTTGTAAATATAAGGAAAAGCTTTTTTTGTATCTCAGATACATTATCATTAGACATTAAATGAAGTGACCACAAGAGTTTACACAATTGCATGAAGAATCAATGTTCGGTGATGATGTGTATTAATCTTGTGTATTGGCAGGTGTACCTGTTTCTGAGAAGTGTTATCTTGAGAGTTGTCCCTGAGGAATTATTTGGGTCTACTCACAATAGAAATATCTTCTTGAAAAGTAAGTTGTGATATATTCAGTTACTGTTGTCTCTTTACAATAGAAGCTGGTCATCAGTTTTTGCTTCTTTAAAGTAAAACTTGAAATGTTGCCAGCAACACTTTTTTCAATCTCTGTATTGTCTTAAATGATTAGACACCAAATCAATGTCAATCAAATATCAAAGCATATGTGCCATTAATCACCAAATCAGTGCTCATCAATTACTACCAGAGTATATGTACCACTAATCACCAAATAATGCCATCAGATAATAAGTAAGACTTTGTGATAGGAATGTATTATAGGGATCTCTTCTGTGTAATTTCTAGACTGTAAGAGACAGATATCAGCTGGGAAGTTTGCAAAAGTGTGTTTGGGACAGCTCATGCAGAAAATGAAGGTACACTTTGAAATCTAATACAGTGGATTAATTTATTTTTTGTGAGTATCAGTTTTTGTGGCTATGTTAAAACTTATGTTTTGGGGTCCTGAAACTTTCTGGATGTGCCTGTATCATGTGTTTTTCTTTAAGACAATGAGACTTTTCTTTTGTTCTCAAAATGTATGGTTTGAAGTAAACTCAGAATCCCATAAGTTTTGTAAGGATGTGCCAGGGACAATTTGATATCCTTTATCAATATGTCTCTCATACTGTTATTTGATTTATTCTTTTTACAATATTTGGCAAAATTACACCAATTCCATATATCACTTACCTATTTAGTGACTTGGTTTAAAACTTTTGTCAAGAAGAGAGAGGTTAGTGCATTACAGTTCCAAAGTGTTACTTACATGATTTGTATACATCTTTTAAAATATTATTTAAATGCTAATACTTGGAATGACACATTTTATGTATGACTTTCTTATTCTTTCATGTCATACCTTCAGACCAGTGACTGCAGATGGCTGAATGCTCTTTCCAGTAACTTTCTGCAGCTACATATGTTGGCCAAACTTCTTTTCTGGCTAATGGGCATCTTGGTGTTCCAAATCCTCAAGGTAAAATGAGCTTTATATCTTTCAAAGCTTTCTGATTGGTGGTTATTTTTATGCTCAAAATCATCAAGTGAATGTAAAATGAGTTTTTTTTATATATATCTATGTAAGTTCTTTATTTGAAAAATAAATTGGTTTAGATCTTTTAATGTTGTATGTACACATATTGATGTGTATACCTATCTGCTGCTTTTGATATTAAAGTAATGAGATCTTCTGGTCTGTATGCCAGTTGACTAGATTTTTACCTGTAGACATGCAGGTTTGTAACAACCATGAATTTTGTATTGTTGGTGTTGGCTGTAGGACAAGGTAGGTACATATATGTGGAAAAGAAATCCATTGCCAACATGAAGATGTAGGTTGTAGGTGTGATTCAGTTATTTGGAGCTCTAGTTGTAACCCCTGTAGACCCCTGAGCTACTGGCACTATATAATTGCTGTATATTTTGACCTTTTTTGTCTTGTGATAAAGTGTTAGCTTAGTTTGTGGACTCAATTAAAACTTTTTGTAATGATATACCACCAGCAAAAAGCCTTTGACATTGTTAGGTATGATATTTTAAATGTGGCCAGAACTTTTAATTATTTTTATGTAACAATCTCTTTTATTTTATCTACATTTTACAGAGATTTAATATCTTTACTTTTCATCTTTAAAAGTTTAGTACCTGATGTGTATGCTTTAACTTTATTAACATGTTTTTCAATTCTTTACATTTGAATTTTTACCTTTTATCTGTTATGTATATCTATATTTTTTGAAACTCCTGGTACATGATTTGTATCTGATTTGTGTAAATTTTATAGAATATCTTTAGCTAGATTTTGCCTTTGTGACCTGGTTTGCTTAGAGTGTACAATTACATTAGATCTATAAATATAATCATACCTATGTGTTGACACTTACTAATAATAATCTTAATAATAAGACATTGATGACTTTGGGTTAATTTCTCATTGGCTAATGGGGTTTGGATGGTTCTAGAATAATTCAGTAACTTCTCATTGGTTCAGCTAGGTCACATGTGTAGGCAGGTTCAAGATAATTTGAGTAGTAAGATCCATCATGTGGGGTATGTTGTGAAATACAGTTGTTATAGAAGGTGTATAAAAGGAGAGAACTGAGCAATCAGGTTCATACCAGTTTTGGAGTCATCCTCATTTTCTTTTATTCTTGTTGTAAGACTGAAAATGTATTTTATGTTTGTACTTGGATATTATTTAAGAGGAATAACATTTTTTTGGACTGTTCAAAACATTTGTCTGGACTGTTCAGTTGAAAAAGCGCTCATTATTTGGACCATAACATTATTCTAGAACTATTGTCAATAGAACTATTGTCTAAAACTATTGTCAATTATTCCAAGGAGTTCTGGACTATGCCATTTTGACATTGTCAGAATCCTTGGTGGACCAGTACATTTCCAGTCTTTAAATTTATGCAGAACTTTTTATACATTTAGACTTTCATAAAACTATCAGGATTATTTTGTATTTACTTCATAATACTCTAAGTTCCTCTTACATTATCATTTGTAACTTTGATAATTAAATTGTTTAAGTTTTACAGAACTTGTTGGTTTTGCTTCTTTCTGTTACTCGGTTTATGACCATATTGTTATAACATATATTTTTTCTGTAGTACTTCACATTTGCATGTATTTGGTAGGGTTTATCTTCCTAAAATTTTTGTGTGCACTTTGTGATATTTACCTTATTAGATCGTAACCATTAATTGGCACCTTACAGCCATTATTGTGCTGACATGAAATTAAACCCAGTTATATTTATTTCGTTTTCAATTTCATGTTTCCATTTTGTATTTTTGGATCTTGGTAAATTATTTGCAATCAGAAGGTATTGCTACATAAGTCATTATAGTATTTATTTTTTTCTAAAAATAATTTCAAATGGAAAGAATGTATGACAATAAAAATAATCACAACTATCTCATTTCTCACAAGATCCTGTTCAAGGAAAGTAACTGCAAAGTAACTCTTCTTGTTTTTCAGACCTTCTTCTACATCACTGAGTCATCTGTTCACAGACATAAGCTGTTTTACTACAGACAAAGTGTTTGGCACCGCTTGCATACCAAGGCATTTGCAGGTATCCATGATGCAGTAGGCTAAAAATGTTTAAGATAGTCCATTTTATTATTATTGGCATATCTTTATTGATATGTAGATGATCTGATAATCGTTTTACAAATTTTAAAAGTTTTTTGTTTGTTTCACCTAATGTATTTGCTTATAAGTCAACTTCAGCTGCAAAAATTATAGATCTGATCTACTGTTACATACTGTGCTGGCAGACCATGGTCTGTTTTGTTTGTTCTAATAGTTATTTCTAACAGACTGCATAGGCCCAGAGCTGCAGATCTTGCACATTTTGCAAACGCAGGATCGGTGTCTATGCAGTTTGTAGTTAGACTTGATTTAATAGTGAGTTGATATGATAACTCTTTTGACTAAACCTGTGCTTGCATGAAGTCTCTAAATGACATTTGATATGCATTTTTGGATGACCTGAATATATTTTTTTATGTGATTATAGCAATTTTTCAAATTTTTTCAAAACTAGATCTTTTGGACTGAGACATTTTAGTCTGAAGTGGGGGATATATTTTGCAAACACAAATTTTGTTTTTTCTTAATTTCAGAGATTTTAACAATATTCATAACATTTTTCATATTTTCACATTACTTTTTCATTAGAAATAAAGGTGGTTATTTAAGTAGATAGATTTAAATAAGTATTTATATCTTTGCTATATCTTTTTTTCCCAATTAATGTATGTACATCATGAATCATTATGTAAAAGTCAATCAAAATAGTTTAAGCTTAAACATGAAATTAAATTGTAGTTTTTTTTTTGCATCTTGATATAGTTTTTTTTTTAGGTAGATCTTTACTTTAGACCAAAATGATTAAGTGATCAAGATTAGTTGAATTTTATCTGGAGTTAATTGGACTTTCATTTCAGACCTCCTGAAAACAAGGATGTTGGAGCCAATATCTGAGGTATAATAGTGTGCCTAATTAACAGTGCAAGAGATCTTAGATGCTTATAATTGTAAATATTACTTGATATTTTTTTAAGGTTTCTTTATATCCAGTAAAAGCAATCAGGTCTGTTCCAGTTAAGCATACATGGTACCCAGAGAAAGCACTTTTTATGTGTAGTACTCACCCAAAGATGCTATTTAGAACTTTCTTTTCATTTTAATATGAAATTCTGTGCAATCAAAGTAGCCTGAAATATATTTTTAAATTTAAATGTATATTTAAATGGAACACCCATCAGGTCTAAATGTATTGAGATATTCAAAAAGCACTTTTCAAAGATTTCACCAGACTGGTCATGATAAAATACTTATAGCGGTTGATTTACATGGGGAAACAACAGTTCCAATTTAGACTTACTAACCAGGCAAGAATGCTGTGGGGGACAAAGTTTCCAATATCAAAATATTGGTTCTTTTTATGTATAATTTGGGTTTCTTACATAAATTGCCCATCAATATATAGTTGTCCATGCTAGCTTTTTCTAATTTTTATTCTGCTTAAAAAAAATTGTTTTAAAAATGTCCAACATGTGAATGATCATTTCAACTGGTTTCAATAACCATCATGTGTATGTGAAACATTTGTGTATAACATCACTGCTCTTTGTGTTTTTTTATGAGTCTGGTTCCTGTGGTTGTGTTTAATAGTATACTGCCATATCAGGATTCCACAGAGCAGGGAACTAGACTAACTCTTGATACACCACCAAACAAGATTCTTTTTGTCAAAAATACTCTACATTTATTTTGTGAGACAATCATCTATGTTGAAACTAAAAAAAAAAATTATTGTTCAATCAGTACAATTTTGATGTCATGATTTAAGTAATAATGAAACTTCCTATCATCCTTGAGGATATCTCTAAGTGTCATTTCAAATGTTCTCTGAAACTTGCTTGCTAATGGTCCATATCAGTGAAATCAAGCTCTATATTTTAAATAGTATTCTTTTTGCTTGGTTGCCTTGCTAACTTCAATCACAGTTATGAAAGAGTCGGTTAATTTAAAGTCGTTTATGTTACATACACAATAACATTTATAACAGTGTTTGATTAATCAAAATGAAGTAAGTTCACTCGACATATGACCAGATTTACTAGATTTTAAGTTTGTAGGATTTCATGCCTTTTAACTTTTCTTTTATTCCACCTATTTTATTTGATTCAAGAGAAATAATTATTATGATAAAACAAAGGAGACCAGGTTTTAATTCTGTGCAACAATACAGCAAATACTTCCACAAGTCAGTTATCAAAATATGGTCAGCACTTAAGTAGTTTCTCAGAGAAATGCTAGCAGACATATCTGTTACGGTAGATTGAAGCATTTTATGTTTAATTGCAAGAGGACACATTGCATTTATTACGATTACACTTAAAAGAAACTAAAAGATAGAACTATATAACACAGATTTCAAATGATATTTTTTTTTTTTTTTTTTTTATTAAAGTACTGTCTTTACTTGGTATAAGTGACATTTTCATTGATCAAAATTTCCTTGCATATTGTTAATTGCAGTGAACTAGGAATGTTGTTTGGAAAGAAAATGTAAAACATTGTATGACAATCTTTTAAATTTGATATTTCACTATGTTGATAAAAATTTCCAGGTCCTATCTACCATTTTTCAGCAATAAAACAAGCAATTTATCAAAGTTTCTGTTAAAAATTTTGATTGTGATTTTCTTCAAGTTCAACAAATAGGGATCAATTTTTGGGGTTTCAACCAGATAATCTGGTTGAAACAATAGGATCCACATCTGACCCTACATTATAATTGGGTTTGCGAGTTATCAGGGTGTGAGTTATCGATTGAGTGGTGTGCCAAGCTTTGTGTTCCTAACATGTATCCAATAGACAGTACCTAGTTTTGTGTTCATTCTTACATAATCATCAGATATTTAAATGTAAATAGCATTGTTTGGTGATCCTTTCATAAAAAGTAATTAGTACAATATGCTTTTCATGTTGCATTGACTTAAGTAAGAATATGCTGTTGATTTCATATTATAGATATCCACAATATTTCTTTTATTGAAATGTTTCCTGTAGTGTTAATTGTTCCATTGAGTGTCTGGAAATAAGAAAATGCCTGAACAGTAGAATCTGTGTTGAAAGACCACATCTTTGAGAGACCAACTCTCCTAGGAGACTATATTCTCAATACACATGTATTAAGTATATACTGTTATAACCTGTCATGAGAGATCACCTACCTTGAAAAACTGATTGTTTGGTAGAAGGGTGATCTTTCAGTACAGGTTTTATTGTACTACAACACACAAATTGATTGTGATGAAACTTATGGCTCAAACCAAGATAATTCTGTACAATATAAAAAACGTATCTGTAAACATAACAGAAAATAGTTATAATGATGTACAATAAAATAACTAATATGTAAAAATAACAGAAAGAGCATACAGTGTTGTCCAGTATTACATCTGTATATATAACAATAAATGGTTATAATGTTATAATGATATACAATACTATAACTTATATGTAAGAATGACAGAAATTGGTTACAATGATGTCCACTATAATGTTTCTGTACACATAAAATAAAATGGTTAAAATTATGTACAGTATAATAGCTGATATGTATGAATAACAGAAAATGGTTAAATGGATGTAAAGTATAATACAGTCGACTCCACTTAACTGCACATTGGTTAACTGCACACGCCGGATAACTGCACGTAGTCATGCCAGTCCCATTTTTTCCCAATGCTTTTCAATGCGAACAAACTTCGGATAACTGCACTTCGCTTAAAAGCACACTCCAGATAATAGCACAATAAATTTTCTGCCCATGGCACATTATTCAATACAATTTTACTCCGGTTAACTGCACAATGTATAGTCATGATCAGTTATTGCCAGTCCACTGTTGTAGCGCTTCAAATAAGCTGACAATTAAGATGTAAATGCGACATTGTAAATCATTGACGTGTAAAGGACGCCTTAGGTGGTATATACATGTATATCAGCGCCCACTAGGGAGAAATAGCGTGGGAAAAATCATAGTACAGCATGGGAAACATTGCTCTAAACAGTTCCGCTTTGAATGATTTCAAACCAAAAAAATGGATGGTTGGAAAGATGGAAAATGCGCAATGGAATTCAATTTAAATGACAACATGGCGAAAAACAGTATATGTAGATGACTTTGGAGCTGAACGCTTTTTCTATTGCAGATGACCCATCAATGTCTGACAGCAGTTTTCGAATAACAAGCGATCTATAGAATTTCTTGAAATTCGCTATAATTCCTTGATTCATTGGTTGAATCAGTGAAATTGTGTTAGGAGGTAGGAAAACAAGCTTAACATTTAAGTAAAAGTTGAAAGAGTTGATTCTAATCATTGTTTAAATTTATTCTTCACATATATTCGTGCCGTGCTGATTTAAAGCTGTACTGTACCATATTTTAGTTAACTGCACACTCCGGTTAACTGCACAGTCTCGTGACGGGCCCGAGGGTGTGCAGTTAACCGGAGTTGACTGTAATTTATTTTAAAGAATAACAGCAAGTGATTAAAATGATATACATTATATTAAGTTATCATTAAGAATAACAGAAAATGGTTAAAGAGACCCAGACTATGGGTATTGTATCAGGGAGATGATAAATGAGACATTGAGGGCTTCCAATGCCCAAAAAGAAAATAAACTCATTGCAATTTATGTAACTAAAGATTCAAAATTTAATTTGTCAAATTTAAAATAATAACCCATTAAACCTACACAAACTTTGATTTAAAAAAATTATGCTTAAAGGTTTTAAGTAGATGTTTCTTCATTTGGGATTCATTTAATGTGGTTATTAAAATTTAGTAAAGAGAAAAGAAAAGGGCATCTAATTACATCTCCAACCAATTTAATGACATGTTTAAAATGGCATACTCTTACAATGACAAATGTTTAATGACATGTTCAAAATGGGAAACTGCAGCCAAATAATGACAACAGTTTTCAAATATTGATATTAATGACTGATGTTAAAAAGGGGTTATGGCTTGGCTCCCAACATTTTATATACATGTATTTTCTCTGACCAAAAAAATCTTTCTAAAAGGTATGAAAAAAACCCATAAAAAGTTTATTTTCATTTTGGGGAAGAGATTGTGCACGAATAATACAAGATAATCATTGCATGGCTCCTGAAATTTTGTATGTATTTTTCTTGTACACGAAATATAGTTTTTCTTCTTTAAAGTTAAAAAAAAGAAGTGTAAACATTTATTCTAGGATCACATAAGTTTTGTCAATGTCACAAACTGCGATTTTATTTTCCTTATTGGCGGCAAAATATACCATCTGCCGATTTCTTTTATTGGCTACATTTTTGGCTGTTTAAACTTATAAATAAAACCATTGGTTTGAGTGGAGAAATTCAGAGACCCCATTAAAGGAAGCCACAAACTAATATAAAATGCACTGAAATTTATATATTTGTACATAAACAATTTCTTTGTCGATATTGACAAACCATCTTAACAGTACATTGTTATATTATAATCCACTTATGTTGAAATCGAGCACGAGTACTGTATGTTGTGAGATATCAGCTAGTAATTAATATATTTATATAGACTGACATTTGTATGTGGATGGTAAGTAAAATTCCTCTTCTTTTCATTCAGAATTAAATCCTTCAGAATACCCACATTTTTTGTAATAACCCTTGTCATCAGACCAGAACACCTGCGTCTTTACCATTTGTTGACCCATTATTAAATTTCTGATGCATGAGTGGAAGGCAGCATCACTTTGCTACCATAAATGTACCCCTCCAACCCCCCCCCATCTTTTTGATCTATTCAGTAAACAGGAGGAACTGTATCTACAATCGACCAAATGAAGGTCAGTTCCTTTTTTAAAAATGTACCCAGAGATAAAATAGTTTGCTGAAATTTCAAAGAAAACATTGAAGCATCGACTGTTATGAATACATATTTAGCAAATGGAAAAAAAATCAGTCTCAATCATGCAAAATAATTATTTGATGTTGCCACCACAAAAAGAAACAGGTGTTTGTTTCTCCAAAGCTGGCCTTTAGCGGTGACTTCATTAACGCATGCACCTTTCATCAAAGAAAGCCGACTACAATCTTCAATAAAACAAAGAACTTTTCTTCAATGAAGTCCGTGCCAAACTTAAAAGCAATGGAATCGGATGGATTTTTTAATTTTCCAACGTGACTGGAACATGTTTACTGTGATGGGAAAGGTTTCAATTTGCAGGGCAGATGTTTGTACTTATGATTGCTACCAATGGTGGCTTAAAATGCAAACTAACTTTTACTGACTTGGGACATGCTGAAAAGTAAATGTGCTTCATCATTCGTTACATGATTGTATTTATCCACTGAATTCTAACCTGTATGACCTGTGATGATAAAATTATTGAATATTTTAAATCTCTGTGTGTGCCTTTTCTTAAATGGAATTACTTCAGTTGTGGATTCAATGTATGTGATGAGATTTGCGGGTGAGTACATGGCGTTGATACTCTATTTATGCTACTCATAAGACATGTACCTACATATAAACAGTATACACATATATGTACCAATCTGTGGTTCTCTAAATAAAGTAAACTGTTATACATGCCTTCTCTGTTTTCACTACAGGTGTATTTCCCTTTTAATATGCATTGATTTAAGATGGTAACTGTGCCAATGAAGCACGCATTTATCACCTGCATTTATTACATACACCACCCCACCACTCCCCCTGCCCTGCCCAATTTGTTTGGGTACATGCATCATTTCTTCCAGCTAACTAGCCTGGATGCTTATAACATGGTTCGGTCCATAACACAGCCGGGTTTTATGGCTCCCATCTTTGTGTTACATCAAGGTCACACTGTATGTTACTTTGTTTAATGTCTGACAGAGCAAACTTTGTGATGCAGCCATCACTAATAGCTCCTATTTTATTGATACCTTGAGTCTTTATAAAATCTTTGAGTAATTACAGACTGTCAAGGAATGGGATATACAGTCTTCAAAAGTATTGCTCTCATCTACCATAATTCATTAATTTTAGCATTTCCCAGTAAAAGAATTCAACTGATTAAAAGCAGTCTTTATCTTCCATATATATCATGTTGGATATTTTCATCAAGGAAAATTTCTGATATTACCAGTTTGAAAACTGAAGGAGATGAAAATCCAATGTGTGAGATGTCACCTTGATTTTGTATGTATGCTGACTGGTTACTGGCTGTTGTAGAATGGCTTCATTCTTGACTCTTTTTGTAGAGACCAGTTAAACAGCAAAGACATGAACCATTCAATGCACAGTTAAAAGGAACATATAACAATACTGACATCAAGTACAATGGATTATCTTCTCAGATCACTTATAATGAAGAAACTCTTGTCTAAGATATATAGCAAGACTCTTGTTTAAGTTATGTAACGATTATTTTTGAAATGGCAGATACATTTTCTAGAAATTGCTTGAAAAGATAAATCAGTTTGAAATGTCCATTATTTGATAATAAAATCAGAAGTGTGTGGATTCTACTACATGTATTATGATATTTTATTGATAGAATGTATCTCACTTAGTGCTTGCTATTTTACTATGTGAGCTACCTTCCATAAAATGATAATCATAATTATTATTATTATCATTATTGTTATTATTATTAATTCAGTGTTAATTCCCTTGTGTTCGTTGATGAGCATTTCAACTATAAACTCATCTCACTTGATTTTCTTTTTCTAAAGGAGACATCAAAATCTCTAATCAACTCCTGTTCTGCTCTTGGTGTGTCAACATTGAGGTTCCTTCCCAAGACCAGGTCATTGCGGCCGATTGTGAACATGGGATCTAGTCAGAACCATTTGTGTTCTAAGGTGAAGACATTTAAAGACCACTCAGCTTTTGATATAACTGTTAGCAGAACCTTGATTGATACCTCTTTCTCTAAATTGTGAGAATGAGGAAAATACCTGTGTTACATGTAAACTTATGTGTATTTTGTAAGCATGATGTAAATGGTTCCTTCTACATTTTCATACAGAAACTGATAATAGTAATTCAGAATACAGTCTCAACTAAAAAAGAACAATTGCTGTATTTTTTAATTTATTAATTATATATAATTTTGAAATAATTCTAAAATTGGTTACCATCTGGAGACCCACAAAACCATTGAAGTAAACTAAAGTTTTGTGTGCAGTTTGTTTCTTCTAATGTTGATACTTTTGATGTATCACAGAGAAATGGTGTATTTGTGTAGTTTTTTAGGGGTGTTAGGTATATTTAATTTGTGTTTTTTGTTGGCTTTCTCCATGATTTTATGTTATGTGTATCGATATTGTTTGATTGACCATGGCCAGTAAATAAGTGAAGGGCCTACCTGACTAGAGACATTTTTTTAAACAACATAATATTTATATTATATTTACATGTATAGGTTGAGTAATCATATCATTATTAATGGAGGTAAACATGTTTACTTGTATCTATATTTAGGACATTTTAGTATTTTCTTGGAAATTCCTGATCTTATTGACAGTTTAGTTTGTTCTAGCAAGGATGTTGACCTTCATTCTGGTTCTTTTATTGTGCTTTAGCGTTTTATATTAATGCTGTTTAATTGAAAATCACTCATTCCATATCTTTGCTTCAATAGTATTGTTGTGTTCAGTTTTTATTTGAGATGATTTATTTATTTTAATAATTAAATGGAATTACAGAATTCTTTATTCATTTTGGACTGATACACTATTTTGGGAATATTTTGAATTCATTGAAGGAAATTTTAAATTATATTAGTCAGATACATCAAGACTGTTAGTACATTAGCACATTCAAGGCTGTTGGTACATTCAGTTTGGGAATTTATTCAGACACCTCAAGATTTCATTTGGAACTGTATACATTGGAATTTGTGATAGAACATTTTGGACTGTTTAGGATTTAAGTAATAATACTGTATGTTCTTTTTAAATTGTCACTTTGTATTCTAAGGAAATAAATTATTTTTGAATTTTTCAAACTTGATGGTTTTTGCTCTTTTTGTTAGTTTAAAACCATAGAGTTGTAACAGTGCACAATATTAGGCATATTTGAAATATTTAAATGTGTTGTTTTAGTGGACAATATTAAACATAGTTTACACATTTTAAATGTGTAGTGTTAGTGGGCTATATTAAACATATTTTAAATATTTTAAATGTGTTATTTTATTGGGCAATATTAAACACTTTTACATATTTTAAATTTGTAGTTTTAGTTTACTATATTAAATACTTTTAAATATTTTAAATTTGTATCTTTACTGGGATATATTGAGCATACTTTAAATATTTTCAATATGTATTCCATTTAAAACTACTAAGGGAGTATGCTGCTTCTTTTACAGGTACTTGTACTTGCAATAAAATTGTACAGAGAAATGAACTACATCCTTTCAGAAGATTTTAAAAAGGACACGTGTCCTTCCCAGGTCCATTTAACTGGAATAACCCTAAGTTAATATTTGCTTTATTTTAGGGAATTTCCATCAATAAGCAGCTGGCTAATTTACAGCAGATCCTGTCTTATCTCAAGGTATGTAATAATTTGTAATCATAGATATATATAGCTTATGTTAATTAGACAATCAGTTTGGCTGCATGATCGGGTGGTTTTCAATAATTGAAAGCAAAAACAGTGGTCTCTCACTATAACAAATGTGTTTTGGTCCATACAAATTTATTAAAGTGAGGTGTGTATTATGCCAGGCTATTATAATTAATATTTATGTTCCATGGTGGGTAATCGTTGCATACATAACTTTTAGTGGCAAGGTTTGTTATAGATAGTCTACTGTATGTGGATTTTGGAATTGCTGCAAATCATGTATGTAACGATCCAGTGAACAACGATCAGTTTAAAATATTTTACTTATTAACAGAGCAGAGATTACCACACGCTTATCATTTACATAGAAAGCCATACCATAATCGTTAGCATAAATAACTTGACCCTACTCAATAGCATAGATATACATGCTTACTCATTTGCATAGATAACCAGACCCTACATATTAGCATAGATAACCATGCCCTTCTCATTAGTATATATAAACATACCTTACTTATCAACTTAGATAACTGTACCCTACTTATCAACTTAGATAACCATGCCTTACTTATTAGTGTAGATAATCATGCCCTACTCATTAGTGTACACAACCATGCCCTACATTCCTACTGTTTAGAATATATAACTATGCCCTATTTATTAGTGTACATAATCATGCCTTACTAGTGTAGATAACCATGCCCTACTCATTAGCATAGATAACCATTCCCTTCTTATTAGAATAAATAACCATGCCCTGTTCATTGACATTGGTAACCATGCCATACTCATTAGCATAGATAACCATTCCCTTCTTAATATAATACATCGCCATGTCCTACTCGAAAGTGTGTTATATAGTACATTATTAGGCATCATATTTTGTTTGTGAAGTTTGGAATTTAATATTTTAAGTTTTAGACACCATTTTAGTAGGTAGCTTTAAAGCTGTTTGAGATTAAGGGATGAAACTTGGTGTGCTTAGAAGGTGGGGTCCTGTCTTCAAAGTCAAGGTCAGATATTAGTATCTTAAGTCATCAAAATAGCTGAGTTTCATTATGGATAACATCCATGCATATTAATAAGGTGATATTTCATATGAATGTATATTACTTAGGATGTCTTATTTCTGATAATATTAGTTTTGGTTACTTTTGGTGTCTTAGATTACTGTTTGTAGCACTTGTCAATCGTCCTGAAATTAAATTCTAGTAATTTCATATTGAAACCATGTGTTCACATAGTACAGTGCATGAAATAACTTGCATGTTATTTTTTGGTTATGTTTTTAACACATTAACCCATGGCACCATGTTTCTGGGGCAGGAGGTAGTAGCCTACTGCCAAGCTGCTCTGCATCATTAAGGTCATGTATAATACATTAAAGTGGGTGGTATGATAGAAAGGTAGACAGATTTAGCTTTACAATGCTACCAAATAATCTGGAAATTTTAGTTTCACTACAAAATACAGAGGGAAGACCCTTATTTTTTGGACCCATTTTTTTTTCAAACCAAAATTTGCCTTTATGTCAGAATTTAATTTTGTGTCCAGATTTTAGACTTTTTGTCCTCAGATATAAGGCAGACTTGTCTGAACTGCACATAGACAGATGAACCTGTGTAAAAAGTAGGATAAGGTGGGCATTTGGAATAAAGAGTGGTCTCCAAACAAAAATGATGGGTCTGTTAAGCAAAAAAACAAAAACAAAACCCAACTATAACTTTTCCCCTTCTGCTCATACATGAGCAAAATAACCAATGGAAAAATGATGTTTTTGACACAACTAGGCATTAGGCTAATGGAAAATTGCTTGGAAGTTGATGTATTAGGATGTATTCAGAGATAGCCCCCAAATTGTGTTTCCTACTTGCATTTCATGCGAAAACAGAAAACCATCCAAGGGTTAATGTGTAAATTGGCAAACAGGGGAAGTAACCAATGAAGGACTATTTATGATCTCAGGTTTGGGTTATGTTCTTTCAGTTTTTCCCTTTGCAAAAACAAATTAAAGAAAAATATTAAAGTTAGACCTCAAGATGTAATAATTTCAGTAGGTAAAGATATAAAAGACAACGAAATAAACTAAATAAAGGATTATAATGAATTTTATGTAAATTAAATTAAAGAAATGAATATCAATATGACACAAATTACAACAGTCATGTAGTTGAAAGAGATTTTACAAAGGAAAAGTTTGGGATTCAATTGTGGTTTTAACATCATTTTTCAGCACACGATAGGCCAAATATGATGGCCAGTTTTTTTAGTTGAGGAAGAATCCTGGATGACTCTCTGAATAACCACGAGCCCATTGGAAGCTACTTGCAAGCTTTCTCACATATCCCTGTTGGTCAAGCCTGATACTCAAACCCATTTGTCTAGAAGTGAGTTGGCATTAGACCACTCAGCCACTGGGGCCTCTTCTGTGTGTGAATTTACTAGTAATGCAGTATAATTTCTATGATAAACATCTAATAGCAAAACTGGTGCATGACAATAAAGGCATTTAAGCAAGAAAATTTGATTACATATTAGTTATGTTTCAGTTGAAGAAGAACACATTTCTTGTTAAAACCATGGACAAGTTTATGAATTTATTTCTAGAGAATTATTGCTAAAGACTTTACCTCATTTGAAATTCTTGAATAGTTTGAAACAAGTTAGATATGCTTGGTTATTGATAGTTCAACTGTTGCTAGTGATGCTGTATTAGAGTGGCTGAAATATGTTCAATGTCACTGCTAATAAATTATGTTAAATGAGATTTTAATAGAGAATGTAATATAATGCAATATGTTTTCCTCTTGAAACACTTTTAGATTTTATTACTAAGTCCAAACGAATCCATGACCTTGCAAACAATGTTGAGAAATTTGTTAATCTAAACTTGTCAGATAATGTGTATTGAATCATGAATCTAGTGCCTTTAACGTTGACCCAATGCTTCTCTGTTGGGTGGGGATCCATTAGTTTCCTTGTTATGACATCTGGGGTGTGGCTTAAGGAGTTAAGAACAAAACCAGGAATAAATGCTGACTGCACATATGAAATCTCTTCGTAATGCATAAGTGTATCCACTTTTATGGTAGAACTATGGACCATGTCAAAGTGTAATCTCTTTGTAATGCATAAGTATATACACTTTTATGGTAGAACTGTGGACCATTTCAACTTTGTAATGCATAAGTGTGTACACCTTTATGGTAGAACTATGGACCATTTCAACTTTGTAATGCATACGTGTATACACTTTTATGGTAGAACTGTGGACCATTTCAACTTTATAATGCATAAGTGTATACACTTTTATGGTAGAACTATGGACCATTTCAACTTTTTAATGCATACATGTATATACTTTTATGGTAGAACTATGGACCATTTCAATTTTTTAATGCATAAGTGTATACACTTTTATAGTAGAGCTAGGGACCATTTCAGAGTTTTGAATCAGAACCTAATCCCTTTGAGGGGGTAGGGGGCATGATGAAATAATGCTGGATCTATAAATGACATGTTCTTTTCATTCTCAGCACACACAAAATCTTTTTGAAAAATTGTATAGGAATGGAGATAAATGACATGAACATTTCTAGTATTGTAAGTATTCATTCAAAGCTTTTCTTCCTCTCTGCTGTATTAATTTGCATGTGAGTTTGACATTGTCTACTAAATGAGTCTGCTTGGACCTCTTTTTTTGTAACCTGATTTCTGTTTCATTGTCATTCTCTAGGTGTTGTTTGTTCCCATGTGTCATTCTTTCAGTCAATAGACAGTTTGGCTTTGACTTGCATTCTGCAGTCACTGTTGACATGGTATAGTTCGAGTCCCTTATGTAATGGACAAACGGCACAATTTGTAGGATTCTCCTATATACCTTTACATATATCTTATTTTTCTTTTTCAGATAAATTAAATGTTAAAGAAAAATTTACTGACTTAAATTTGTACTCACTTTTTTTTCAATGAATGTGTTCAAACAAATATGTAGTAGAATTTTGATGAAAAATATTTAAAGTCATCTAACAGTATGACAGCAAAATATATTGTATTGCACAGAAAAAAATATAACTTGGTGACAAAAGTTTTAAAAATCTTTCACAGATATCTTAAGCAGATTTTACAAGGATTTTTTTCGTTGAATTCTGAAATGGTACCTAATTGTTATATACTATTACACATGACTCCAGGAACCAGACTAATCAAGAAACCAGAGATGTGACATGATACACGAATGTTGTTGCGAACTGTGTTTGGTTGTTGAAACCAGTTATAGTTATGTTATCAATCTTTCAGATGTTGGACATTTACAAAATAAATGTAATTTATAGAGAATAACAAACATCTTCATCAGAAATAGAGCTTTATTGACAATTTTTTTTACTCGATAATAAAACGAGGATTCAGCCATTAAACAGCCCAGTCCACCCAAACCCAGCAGTGTATGGATGTCTAGCAGGATATTTGGAAGTCTCTGGGTAACTTGCGCCCTCACTTGTTGTGCAATCTGTATTTTTAGACCCCAATGTGCGTGAGTTATCAAGGAGAGGTGTATCAGGTATATTTGAATTTGGGAACTCGTGCAAATTTGAGTTTTGGAGTTTTAATTTCACTTCACTGTCTATTTTGGCGTATATGAATGTCACAGATTGCCTTTCAACAAAATATACCGGGGCATTAAGGTTAGGGTATCTTTGAACATTCTGATTTTTAGCTTTACAAGCCATAGACCAGAAGACATTATGAGATGTCCTGTTGTCAATGGTCAATCAGTTAGTTCTGTTTAACCTACACTACATGTACTTGGAGGATTGCCATGAAATTTGCACATTTATCCCAAGATCTATTTGATCCTTAATAAAAATTGTGCTCCTCAGATATCCAATATGGCCACCAGAGCAGCCATCTTGAAAATTTGTCTATTTTGGCTTATATGAATGTCACAGATTGCCTTTCAACAAAATATACCGGGGCATTAAGGTTAGGGTATCTTTGAACATTCTGATTTTTAGCTTTACAAGCCATAGACCAGAAGACATTATGAGATGTCCTGTTGTCAATGGTCAATCAGTTAGTTCCGTTTAACCTACACTACATGTACTTGGAGGATTGCCATGAAATTTGCACATTTATCCCAAGATTTATTTGATCCTTAATAAAAATTGTGCTCCTCAGATATCCAATATGGCCACCAGAGCAGCCATCTTGAAAATTTGTCTATTTTGGCTTATATGAATGTCACAGATTGCCTTTCAACAAAATATACCGGGGCATTAAGGTTAGGGTATCTTTGAACATTCTGATTTTTAGCTTTACAAGCCATAGACCAGAAGACATTATGAGATGTCCTGTTGTCAATGGTCAATCAGTTAGTTCCGTTTAACCTACACTACATGTACTTAGAGGATTGCCATGAAATTTGCAAGATCTATTTGATCCTTAATAAAAATTGTGCTCCTCAGATATCCAATATGGCCACCAGAGCAGCCATCTTGAAAATTTTGTCATTGCTCTTCCTTGGGAATGGATTGCCATATTAACAATAGGTTTCCCAGAAAGACTTCTTATGATGTCTAGTTGGTCCTAAATGACAATGGTGCCAGTCTTGTACCTAGTATGACTACCATTGCAACTATCGTGAAAATCTTGTTATTGCAACAACTTCTCCTACATGGAAGTCATAGCCACATTGACTAGTTGGTACTGGATGAAAATGGTGCTGATTAGACCTCAGATATGGTTGCAATGAACATGTTGAAAATCTTGTCATTAATTATCTGGAATGCTTGGTAATTTCAATAAAAGTCTTTCAATGGTAACTAGTATGTCTTAAATGAAAATGGTGCCAATCTGACATTCAATATGACTTCCTCAGAGTCTTTTCACTCAAGATAATCGGAGATTGTTTAAATATTCAGCAGTTAAAAAGAAGAATTGATCTTATTTTGAATTCCTGAAAAATCATTTACGACAGTAGTGTCAGTGCTTTTGAGGGACTCTTGTTGAAAATGTATTGTATCCATCAAGTTTTGACCCCCAAAAAACCAACATGCTCCTAACATACCAAGTGAACAATATTTCTGATCATTTTTATCAGGAAGAACAACCAAGTATAATTGGTGCCGCCAAGTTTGGGACAGATGACATATACACAACATGGCAAGCATTTGCAGATAGACAGAAACAAAATGGATCAGGGTAATTTTATGTTCTCTATGCAACATAACATAACTTTTATGATGCATAAGTATTCAGTTTTACATTTTATTATGAATAATATATTGATAATGTTCAAGATCCTCAAATATTTTAAGATATGCCAAGTGTAAAGCACACTGCATTAGATTGTTAGTGAAGAGCTGCAGTAGCTTTGTGGTTACCATGTTTGACTCCTACCTGAAGGGGTGTGGGTTTAAATCCTACCCTTGGAATTAGTCCTGGTATGTCCTTGGGCAAAGCACTTTATTCTGATTGCCTCAGCACTAAATAACCTACTCAGTTGGCTCGTGACTGACTACGATAATTTATGGTAGATTCATTGTAATTACACCACACCCATGATAACTTGTAATTACACCACACCCATGATAACTTGCAAACTGATAACTCATGAACCTACTTATAATGAAAGGGTCAGTCATGGATCCCATTTTTACACTTGAAAGTACCAATAATTTGACCCCTATTTCTTGAACATGAAGAAAATCGCAATAAAGATTGGAAAATGATACATTCATATATTGCTTGTTTATCATCAAAAATAAAAACAGTTGATATGACCTTGAAATTTGAATCAATATTATTCCAATCAATAAAAAAAGTCTTTCAAGCCTACTTGAGAAAGCACTATTAAAACAAGTTTTTTTTTTATTAATTGAAATGTGTGTTTTAGTTATATCTTTTAGTTCAGTTTAAGTGTATTGATTATAAATACAATACCCTGTTGTATTCAAAGCATGAAATATGTCAATCTGCTGTGACAGCTATGTCTGCTAGTGTTTCTATGAGACCCTAGGGGGCCCCGAGTAGCCCAGTGGTCTAAAGCACTTTCCACTACGGATCACTGCCATCTCACCTCTGTCTGCATGGGTTCGAGTCTAAGATTTGGCTAATGTAGTTATGTGAGAAAGCTTGCTAGTAGCTTCTTGTGGGTCAATGGTTTTTTCCGGGGGTTTTCCTGGGTTCTTCCTCCACCAATAATACTGGCTGCCATGTATAGCCTATCATGTGCTGAAAAATGGCATTAAACCCTACAACAACAACATGAGACCCTAATTCAGTGCTGATGATGTTTGGATACTTAATTTGCAGTTTGCTTACGTATTTGTTGTATTGTTGCACTGAATTAAAAGCTGACCACTTTGTATTACCACTTTAATTAGGCTTTTGTATCAAATAAAGGGGGTGGAATAAATAAAAATTGTAAGGCTTGCAAATCCATCCGGCATAAGAGCTAAGAATTGATCTTATTTTGCATGCCTTTTAACTTTTTTATTTCTTCTATTTTCTTTTTTTGATTTGATATAAGAGACAGAATTAACAATAAAACAAATATGACTGCAAGTTTGAGATCAAAACACAGATAATTAGTTTCTCGCTTAAGTGACCAAGCTGTGTCAATAGATTGACATTTCTTGTGTTTGAATACAACAGGGTGTATCACATTTATGATGGTTACACTGTTTTACATATAGGGGCTTAAACTTAAGTAACAAGTCAAGGCAAAACCCAAGAGCATTACATTTTCCAAAATATACATTTATTTCCCTAAAATATAAATCAAAAATGAAATAATTAAGAATAACTTACAGCCTATGAATTCCTTGAACATGCAAAATTGTACTGTAAGTTTCAGACTAAACTGGAAACTTTCCAAAACTATTCTAAATGAAGGTTCTAATGTTTTTTATGCTAATGTATTAGCACGACTGAAGAGTCAGTTCTAGATTCAAAAGTTCAAGGTAATTACATAGAAGTAATCAAGTCCTTGAATAAATTCACACAATCTAATAGATAAGGACTGACTAAATTAAATATATTCCACTCTGCTATTCCAACAAATAATTATAAATAAATCATAATTTCCTCTCTCTTTTAGAAAGCTGACATAAACTGTGGAATAATACAAGTTCTTGTGTTTACTTGTATAGTCTCTATATGTGCATTAAATCAACAAAATCAGAATCATTATATAGAAATTCTCATTATAAGTTGTGAATTGCATGATGTTAATTTAAATATCTGGATATTACCACCATTTTTGACAAAAGAAGCAATACATCAGATAACTAGTTTTGAGAGAGATTGCTTCACTTTCAACAAATATGGGTCAATTCTTGAAATTATAAACTGGTTTGTGAAATATCGGTGTGCAAGTTATTGAGGAGCAGTGTAATTAGTTGCCAAAATCTGACAAATACTGTGAAAAACAAACATTATCTGGCATATTTCAATTGCATCATAGCATCAATGCAAGAAAAATAATTGAGTGATTGGAAAGGAGTTTTTGCTGCATGCTGTCCATATTTTTGGGTTTAAAACAGTGGGTGCTTATGAAGGGTTGAAGTGAACATTAATTTGTCAGTATCAGACAATTAAGAAATGAAAACATCTTAATATATATTTTTAAAGCAAGTCTGTTTCTTTAACTTATAATCATTATGTTGTCTAATAGCCTAAAACAACTAACTTTAGATTGAACAGCTTAATTGTTTTAATACAAAATTGGTGAGGGTCCTTTCCAAAGGGGAATAATTGTAATTCTTTCTGTAGGTACATCATATACTTTTGTAAAATCTCAGGTTTTCTTTCAATTCAAGACCAAACCAGTTCACAAAATATTTCATCATTTTGTTTGACCAAAATAGTGTTAACATTATGTTGAGTCATACACCCAACTTACACATTGCATGATTGCATTTTAATAAACTTACATATTGTATAGCAAAGGTATTGTGTATTATATCTAGCTGTGTTGCATTGAATATTCCAAGCAACACAGCAAGTTGCTGAAATTGACAGGGTCAAAACGCTTGGAAAGACAAAAGGTCAGTACTTTTTAAATATTTTGAGGATTATCTCTTGGAAAAGTTATCACTGTTTAGCCATATGCTTAATTTTAATGGGCTGCTGTGGCAGAAGCCTACCTATAGTGGCCTGGTGAATATGCATACAGCAGGGATATGGAACTGAGGGGCTTTGTCCCTAAAAGCTGATTTTTGGTGTATCAATTAAATTTCAATTGTCTTTTTGTTGGAGATTCGAAATTTCTTGGAAACCAATTTTGTTTAATTTTTGGAATTCTGTCATGTTTTTCTTTTAAATGATTTTTTTTGGTTCCCTCCTATTAATAAGGAAAATCAGCTATCATGCAGAATCATCAGGTTCGTTAATATTAATATTAAATTTACTGATATTGAATCATTGTTCAGTGTCCTTTGAATGAAATAAAGATTAAATGAATTTTCTTAGCGGATAAAAATCTAAAATGTTAAAAAAGGTTTTAAAAAAAACACCACAACATCTATATTGAGAACCTTGTAAATGCTACTTAATACAGAAAAGTAATCTTGCCATGGAGTTTTCACCAAAAGACTACTCAAAATGTTGATGTCTATTTGGAGTAAATGCAAATGGTGTGACTTGCATATCCAGTATGGCCACCAAAATATTGAAAATCCTTTTTTCAACAAAATCTTTGAATAGGCTGAATTTTACATGCTCTATTTATATTAGATGAAAGAAAATATTGTATACATAAATTGAATCTTTGCTCAGTTGTATAAAATATAGTTTGGTAGCTTTTTCAATCATTATAAATCATTGCAGTGGAAAAAATAGGTCACAATGATTTAGTTTTTATGCCTATGTTTCTATCTACAAATGTATGCAAGGAGTACTGTTAGTTCAACATAAATAATTAACACGGTTATTGATCCAGCAGAGTACCAGTCTGTTTTTCTGAATCTGATGCAAGCCTCTCAGATTTTTGTTCGAGTTCGATTAGGGCTATTTGAGGGAGTGAGGTTGAAATGCACTTGCTTCATTAATTGCATGTTTTTTAGATGCTAGCAAGGCATTTGATAGGGTCAATCACTGAACACTCTTTAAAAAAGTTGATTGATATTAAAATACCTGTCTACATAGTTCATACTTTAGTTAACTGGTATGGGAAACAGTTGTATTGTGTGCGATGGGGAAGTGTAATATCCAGCGCTTTCAGTGTAACCAATGGGGTGAGGCAGGGAGGAATTCTGTCCCCCTTGTTATTCAATATATATATATATAGACGAGTTAAATCATAAGCTCAGTCAGTGTAACGTAGGGTTACGTCTGCCACCAAATGTGTTTTTTCTTAACAGTTTCATTTTTGCTGATGATATGTCATTGATAAGTCCTTCTATAACAGGTTTAAGGAAATTATTAAAGATATGTGAACAATACGCATTTGAGAATGATATAATGTATAATACAAAAAAAATCAGTATGCATGGTCTTTCAGACAGCTTCA
Organism: Unio pictorum; assembly: GCA_030141615.1. Classification (NCBI taxonomy): domain Eukaryota; kingdom Metazoa; phylum Mollusca; class Bivalvia; order Unionida; family Unionidae; genus Unio; species Unio pictorum. The sequence continues at coordinate 1,640,641 of JARLTB010000323.1, forward strand.
TTCAAATTACCATCTCCTCCCCTTATATATCTTAACGGCAATGCTTTTATCTATGTCAACACTTATACGTATTTGGGTCATATTTTGAAATACAATCGGTCGGATAATGAAGATATGATGAGACATTACCGATCTCTGTGTACTCAAACAAACATGCTTCTGCGTAAATTCAAGAATTGTTCATTGCATATCAAAATTAGATTATTCAAATCTTATTGCTGCACCATGTATTTCACTCCTCTGTGGACAAACTTTAGTGAATGTACGAAAAGAAAACTAGTTATTGGTCATTATAATAGTCTTCGTTTTATATTAGGTCTTCCAAGGTGGAACAGTGCCTCCAACATGTTTGTTAACTATAATGTATTCAGTTTTGATGAAATGATGAGAAAGTATGTATCCTCAATGTTGACAAGAATATCTAATAGTAAGAACTGTATTTTGAAATCTCTTTGGAACTATGTCATTCATGTAAATTCTCATATTATTAGTAGATGGAACAAATTACTCTTTAAATGTGTCATTTAATTTTTATTATTAATAATGCATGATGCAGTTAATAGTTGTAGATGTTGCTATATATATATATATATATATATATATATATATATATATATATATATATATATATATATATATATATATATATGTACTTTTGTGTTTAATTTTTTTTTTTTAATAAAACTTTATTTTTTTTAATTTAAAGGTATGGACTTTGTAGTCTGAAATAAAGAATTCTTATCTTTATCGTATTATGGGTATTGGAGGTACTGGTAATCAAGACTTTTCTAAGTGAAATTAAATAGTCATTGGATGGTGGATTCTTTGGAAAATATGCATTTGGACCCATATCCCTTTCATAATTGTGGAATAAATCTTTGCAGAACTTATTCTTATTGAAATTGAATGTTATTCACGTTTGTCATCATATTAAAGGAATTGTCAATGGAGCAGAAATGTGATTATTGAGTCTGGACTATAAATTAAAGCAGGCTTGAGTCGTTTACACCTATCACAACTGCTTTTGTTTTGCAGGAAGCTGTACTTTGTCAAGACTGACATCACCAACTGCTATGACACCATCCTAGGAAAGAAGTTGTTCAATATTATCAGAGAGATTCTTGAACAGGTATTCCTTCATTTTTGTTACAAGATTTATCAAACTGATTCCATATCAGGCATGTGATTCTTAAGTTCAAATATTAAATATTTAAATTTAGTTAAAATTTAACGATCTCTTACTTTATATGTAATTTTTACTCACTCCATCCATGAAGATCATGCTTCTAATAAGGCCACTTCCCTGCAGAAGAAGGAGTGGGCTTATTAGAGGAGACCACTGTATCCACAAGGTTTGGTCCAGGTCTTTGCAGTGGAACTAATGCTATTATGCAGAAACCATTTCTCTTCTCAATGGCACTAATAAATACCTACCTTTAGGTTATGACTCCTTAGCTTTTGACATTATCACAATGCCTTCATCAGAGGAAAGTGGACTGGAGTCATGTGATAAGTTAATGTTGACCACATGACAAAACACTTTTGTTCAATTCTGGAAGTTCCAATCTGGAATAATGGTTAGACACTGCTAGCAATTCAGCTGCTGGCATAGTAATTGATGGTAATTTGGCTGCTAAAATAGTATGTGATGGCAATTCATCTGCTGGCTTAGTATGTGATGGTAATTTGGCTGCTAAAATAGTATGTGATGGCAATTCATCTGCTGGCTTAGTATGTGATGGTAATTTGGCTGCTAAAATAGTATGTGATGGCAATTCATCTGCTGGCTTAGTATGTGATGGTAATTTGGCGGCTGGCATAGTTTGGAATGGCTTTTTAGGGTCTATTGTATTGATAGTTGATTGCATGTTTTACAAAACTTAGTGATTGCTTGGACCTTAATAATACAGTTCGCATTATGTTTACCAGGTTTGAGCTCTTGAGTGAGCTTGAGTTTAGCTATCAACTAAATTTTCTACTCATTAGCTTAATTGATCTTTGTAGTTTTTATTAAAATGTAGTATTAACTGATTATGGAATTTTAAAAATGTAAATATGACATTTTATAAACCAGTCAACCTCATACTGACTTAAGATCACTATAATATGTTTACTTGTTCATAACACTTTATTCCTTATTCTTTCTAAAATTGTTGTATCATATGAGGAATTTTATATTGAATTGTTTGAATGTCACTCCATTACTTGACACTGAGAACTTAATGTCATGATGTCATGTAAGATTTTTGATGTCATTGCCATGCAGTTTGAAAAATGACCTTGTGACATGAAGAAATACTACATATAACATGATGTGTTGTCTGATGAAAAAAGTCCCTTATGCAAATTATTTTATTAATGTTGTAAAATCTGCCATTTGTAATATTACTATTTTGGTAGTGATACTGTTGTCATTATGAAGAAAGGTTTTTATGTTAAAGTCTTTTATCGTTTATTTCGAAAGTCAGTTACAGCATGGTTCACGGGTGAACCAATAGATTGATTTGCATAATTCTTGTTTTAATATAGCATGACCTTTTTTTAAAATAAAAATAAATAGAAATTAATGTGCTTAGTGATAGAAAACAAATGGGATTCGTGAGAGCAGACAAAACGTTATTTGGCAAATGAATACATATTGCAATTTCATCTCTGAATACAGGCAGATGTTGATGAGTACATTGTGCGGAGGTATGGGAGTGTCTGTATTGCTGGCAACAAGCTCAAAAGAGTGTTCAAAGCAAGTGTATGCCGATTGTCTGAATACAACCCAGATTTCATCCACTTTGCCAGGGAGAAAGCTAAAAGGGATGGACTCCATGATGCCATCCTTGTTGATAAGGTTGCATTATCATCATTATCTTCATAGCCACCACTATCACCACCATCATCACTACTTTAGCATCGTCGTTCTTCTCGAATATTCCGTACTAAAGAAAATTTGGATTATGTGACACTGTTTGGGGACATAAGTTTGTTAGTGCTTGTGTAATACAGCACTCCAAATCCATTCCCTATAAAAATCTGAAATCAACAAATTAATTGTGAGAAAGGAGCACATGTTTCATTTTTAATTCTTTCGATTTTATAATGTAGATCTTCACTGTCCATCATGACTGTAGTTTCTATCGTATGACACAGTAAAAAATGGAACTTATTAATTTATAAAATTAGAAATGAACTGCTTATGTATTCTTGCAAACTTCATGAGTATTTCTTGTGTAAATATTTGCTGAATGATGATGGTTTAAAATAGTTGTTAATTATTTTGTGGGATTCATTTTTAATGTTTTTCTCTCACTATTAAAGTTATAAAATGAAACATTTTACCAGATTCATGAAGTAATTGCCATTAGAGTGCAACCCTGCTATTACGTGCTCTGCTATAACGTGAATTTGGATATAATGCGGTCGTAGCATGGCTCCCGAAATTTTGTATATTCATTCGCACATGAAAATTATATTTTTGGGTTCAAAGTTTATTATCATTATGTGAAGAGATCACGTATGAATTTGAATTTAATATGATCGTGGCATGGTCCCTGCAATTTTGATTACGTGTATGTGTGATTTCTTTTTTTAAGTACAAGAAATAGTGTGTAAAACGATAATTATCATTTTGGGGAAGAGTTCTAATATGAATTCGAATATAATCTGATCATGGCATAGCTTCTGAAATTTAACAATTTCACCAGGTTTGTGAAGTGTTATGCCAAAATAAACATTATCGGAAATGTTACTTGTTACTGATCCATGAGTAAAGCCATTAAGTCGTTTTTAAGATTGTCTTCAATTTATTCTGTATACAATCATTGCACAAACAATAACCGAGATGAGTTTTTTTTTTTTCTCACTGCATACATATACACAACTAAGCAGAAAGTATGAATAATAAAGTGCAAAATGTTTATTCTAGGATCACGTAGGGCTTCGCCAATGTCGCAAACTGCGATTTTATTTTCCTTATTGGCAGCAAAATATACCATCAGGAAACTTTTTTATTGGCAACATTGTTGGCTGTTTAAACTTGTATATACAACCATTGGTTTGGAGTAGAGAAATTCAGAGGCCCCATGAAAGGTAACTGCAAACTTGATATAAAATGCGCTGAAATTTATTTATTGTTACGTAAACAATTTCTTTGTCTATACTGACAAACCATCTTAGCAGTGTATTGTTACATCATATCTGATTATGCTGACATCAATATGCATCAATTTAAGATGGTAACTGTGCCGATGGAACACATATTTTACCGTCCGCATTTATTACCTACCCCCTCCCTGCAATTTTTTGGGGTACATGCATCATTTTCTTCAGCTAACTGACCTGGCTGCTTATAACACGGTTGGATCTATAACACAGTTGGGTTCTTTGGCTTTCCATTCATGCAAAGTGTGTACTTAATTTTTCAACTTCGTGACTTAATGAATCCTGTAGAATATGAAGTTCAGTTTTTAAATATCTTCCAGCAGATGTAATTTACTGAACACTTAATATGTCTTAGAGATGAGTGTGCTATGGTATTTCTTGATTTGTTGTTTGTTTTAAATCACTTTCCATCATTAAAGCAGTTCCCTAAGGGGCCATATTCTGTGTTCATAAGACATCTCAACTTTGAATATGTACTCAGCAGAATTTTTGGAAACCTTAGTATTTCTAATGTAAAATTTATGCAATATATCATCAGACTTTTTAATTTGTCATTGTGAGCTTTAAGAAAGAGTTACCTCACAACTTTATAAAGATTTAATTCAGAATCTTCTTAGTTAAGCACTTGAGTATAGAACTAACTATATTTTTTAAAAATTTCTCTAATAGACACAGTAACACATAATTATACAGAATCCATTATGGTTTTATTTATGGTGTCCATTTAATGTTACATACATAAGCTTGTATGGATATAGGCGAGTCTTATTATATGTATAATTTATTATACATTTAATTGATATTGGACATAATTCAGATTATGCAGATAATCTAGTAAACATAGATGGGTATAGGAGACAAGTCATTCTACAAGTATGATTTATTAACATTTGATGGATATTTGAAATGTGTCATTAGATGGATATAGGATACAAGTCCTACTACATCTATAATCTATTAACGAATGATGTATATAGGAGACAAGTCAGCTGATGTGTATTTTTGAATTTTTCAGGTGTTTCACAAACATGAAGCAGTTGAGTCCCTCTTGCAGCTTCTCTCATCCCATCTCTTCAACAACATCATCAAGGTATAGACTAGTTTGATTTGTTGGTCTGGTTTGGTGTTTTATGGCACAGCAAGAATCTGTGTCCGTTTTTTGTTAGAGTACACATGTTATGTTTCCTAAAAAACAATAAGACCTTTATTATCCAGATGCCAGACTGGTTAAGATAGTTGAGTATGGAGTTAGTAGAGACAAATACATTGTATTGCATGATATAGAAAAGTTTGTTGTGTCCCCAGCTCTAAGGCAGGCAGAATTTTACTACTTTTTGACTCTTTTTGATGTGCCTACTACATGCCTGCATACATTTTGCATCAGATATTTTACTTTGATTCATTTGGCTTGCTTTATTGTATGCCACAGCTATGAAACTAATTGAGGAAATGTAAATGATAATGGTATTACATACATTTTAATTAGGCTTCTAGTGATGCTATAGTGTCTTTGGTTAAAATATTTGCCTAAGTTTACATTTTCCATTAAAGGCAATGGCATTTGTATCCCACTAAAATAGTTGTCAGATTTTATGTCTTCCATTATAGGCAATGGCATCTGTATCTCATTAGAATATATTTGTGAACTTCCCATCTTCCGTTACAGACAGAGGCACTTATATCACCTTTAAAATATTTGTTGAAGTTCAAATCTCCATTACAGGCAATGGTATTTTTTATCCACTAGAAAATTTATCAATGTTCACATCTTTGATTACAGGCAATATCATTTATGTATCTCATTGTAAAATAATGTCAAAGTTCATATCCTACGTTAAAGGCAATGTCATTTGAATCTCATTATAGTATTTCTCAAAGTTTACACCTTTCATTACAGGCAGTGGTGTTTGCATCCCATACTATAATGTTCACATCCTCTATTATGGGCAATGACATTAGTATCCCATCGGAATATTTTTACTTTATAAACTTTACCTTATCCAGCCAAGAGTTTATTTAAGTCTAATTGTTAGAAGAAGTCTAGGATTTGGCATATTGATACAACTTCCTTGCTGTATATGATAAACAAAAACAGCTATTCCAATTCAAAATCTAGAATATATCTGAGAATCAGCCATGACTAAACTATCATTTGTTCAAATCACAGTGCTGTTAAATGTTGTAAAATTAATCAGAAGTAGGCTTATAACTGCTAATTTTAATGACATATTTCAGGTTGGAGGCAGTTTTTTTCTTCAGACTAAGGGAATCAGCCAAGGATCTGTTTTATCTACCCTCCTTTGCAGCCTGTTTTATGGCCATATGGAAAGAAGTCACTTCACTTTTGCAGAAGATGAACTGATAATGAGGGTCGTGGATGACTATCTTTTTGTGACTCCAAACCAAGACAGTGCTAAGAGCTTCCTTGACAAGATGTTGGAAGGTTAGTATGATATGTTGTGTATTGAATATATAATTTATTGGCCATAATGTGACTGATAATTGATGCAGGTAGAAAACACAATCATATACAATGAAGAAGTTTGCAAGTAGTTTTACATTGGTGTCTTGTTGCATGGAAAACTGCAAAAAAAAATGGAGTATGAAGAAATGCGAATCAAACTGTTCGTGGCACTAAGTGATAAAATCATGAAATTCAAACAGACCAACCCTCACAATTTTGGCATGAATTTTTCTGACTTTTTCAGTGATTCATGAATTCATACTGCATGCAAAAAATTCACAAATTCTCCAATTCTCAATTACTTCAAATATTTAATAAAATAATTGATTTCCTGTTAAGCGCTAGTCATGATATCGGCAGTTGTTAAAACGGTCCAGTACAACTGGTTGCGGTATTAGTGAGCTATAGATGATCGGTACTGTTGTCCCGGTAGCAAGTATTTTAGCGTATTTTTATATATATTTAAGTTTTACAAACGCTTTTAAGAGAAACTAGGGCCTAACTGGAATTTTTTCATTGCATTAGCCGCCAACACTGATTTGAATTACCATTTGACAACTTATCTTGAAAATGTCTTCACCACCAAGGAAAAATATAGTCTGAGTTTCCTCTGACCCTTGTTACCCCATTTTTACTTTGGAAATTTGTTAATTATTCATATCACGTGACTATATGACCTCATTTACATGTAGGTTGCAAGATTTGTATAGTCATGTGACTCAGACTGAAAATAGCCAGATCCAGGTCAAATTTCAGCAACGATGTACTTTCATCTCTTCTGTCTGCGGATTAAAAACATGAAAATTTTCTCACTGTAAGGCCATTCAGTATATCAAGTTAATCAGCCATCAAGTACTGGTACAGTGTTTTTTCACTGTAAGGCACTTCAGTATATCAAGTTAATAAGCCATAAATTACTGGTACAGTGGTTTCTCCTTTGAATACGTTCCCCGATCACATTACTTTAGGGATATTAGCCTGCTACCTCGCAAATCCAGCCCTACCAAAAGACGAAAATTCGTCTTTCCTGTCTATGTCATATAGACAAAGGGCAATAACTCTTGCCCCTTACCTCCCCTTGCTACCCGCTAGGTGTCGCTTCTTTAGTTTTTTAGCTTCGCTGTACGTGAAAACACGTACAATTAGACCTCCAATGAATCCAAGCCATCTTAGTGTAAATTCTGACCATCCGAAGTTAAATTTGGAATTACTGTGTTGGATAATCATTCCTCTACAGGTTGTATACATTATTTTACAATATTTTCCAATTTGAGTGACTTTGTCACCTTTTCTAGACTTCGGACCAGGTTGCAACGTGGTCAAAAAGCACGCTTATGGCGGTACTAGCATGTAATACATGTAGCACTCAATAATTTCGCTTATTCCGTATGTAACGTTTACGATATTAGCGACTAATAACGTGCTGCATTGATAATTTGTGCTTTATTTATCTTCTTTGACGTTTCAGTAGACTTCAAAAAAGTCTTTGAACGACCAATTTGCGACTATTTAATGGCGGACTTCGTGTTGTAGTCACGAGTTCACGCGACACTTAATCATTTCGCTTCCTCCGTTAGTTACGGTTATGGAATAGCGACTTAATAGCATGCTGAATTGTTAATTTGTGCTTTGTTTATCTTCTTTTCCGTTTCAGTAGACTTCGTCTCTGAACGACCAGTTGCGACTATTTAATGGCGGAATTCGTGTTGTAGTCACGAGTTCACGCGACACTAAATCTTTTCGCTTCCTCCGTTAGTTACGGTTATGGTAATAGCGACTTAATAGCGTGCTGAATTGCTAAATGAGCTTTGTTTATCATCTTTTTCGTTTCAGTAGACTTCGTCTTGAACGACCCATTGCAACACGCTCACGGCGATAACTAGTGTGGTCATTAAGAGTTAACATGGCACGGAATAATTTGACTACTCCGTTAGTAACGGTTATAGTATTATCGAATTAATAATATGCTGAATTTTTTAATTTGTGCTTTGTTCTCTTCTTTTGTCGTTTCAGTAGCAAAGTCGACAACGAAGGCATGAATGGCAAAATGGGTGTTGGCAATGTGGAAATGGAGGAAATTATGTTGACATGGTTTAGGCTGCCCAGTGGGTGTAAATTTCACCGCAGGTCCGTGCATGGCTTTCGGGCCTGTAAGTCCGGACGCATGGAGTCTAGGCTGGATCAATTGGATCCATTTTATTATGCACTTTCGCCGGCCGTCCAGCTGTCTGTCCAGCCGACACCGTCAGTTCAGCCGGCACTTCAGCAGGCACCAACCGGCATTAGCCGTACATCCGGCACCGTCCGTTCAGTCCAAATGGCACCGGACGGCCAGCCGACCTTCCAGCTTGCATCAACAGGCACCGTCCGTTCAGTCCAAATGGCACCGGACGGCCAGCCGACCTTCCAGCTTGCATCAACAGGCACCGGCCGTTCAGCCCAAATGGCACCGGCTATCCAGCCGACCTTCCAGCCTGCATCAACAGGCACCGGCCGTCCACCCGGCAACGACCGTTCAGCCCAAATGGCACCGGTCGTCCAGCTGACCTTCCAGCCGGCATCAACCGGCACCGGCCGTCCATCCGGCAATGACCGTTCAGCCCAAATGGCACCGGTCGTCCAGCCGACCTTCCAGCCGGCATCAACCGGCACCGGCCGTCCATCCGGCAACGACCGTTCAGCCCAAATGGCACCGGTCATCCAGCCAACCTTCCAGCCGGCATCAACCTGCACCGGCCATCCATCCGGCAACGACTGTTCAGCCCAAATGGCACCGATCTTCCAGCCGGCATCAACCTGCACCGGCTGTACATCGGATTTACGGAGATTATAGTGATGTACCCGTCAGTCAATCTGTACTACTGGTTACATATCACTACCATGAGAGAGATGTTATAGATGAATCTCCGTCCAATCAGACCATTCGAGAGGCAGGTGCCGGTCATAGCCGGACCTTCGCCGACATTCAGGCCGACCATATACCAGACAAATCAGTCGGTATTGCTGGTGTACACCTCCTGTCACGTCAAATACGTGACGGTGTGATTTTAAAACAAGGGAAAATTAGTGACATTATCAGAGATGACGGAATTGAGTTATCTATGCCACTTGGTATGCGCTACCCAGATATGGCAGCTTTACCAGAACAGGACTTTCAGGCCGACCATTCGCCAGTTCAATCAGCCGTTAGTGCCGGCCGTCCATATGTTCACGGCTTCTCCACAAGGGAGATTTAGTGAAAGTGTCAACTATGACAGAATTGCGTCATCTAGGTCACCTGGTATGCTGTACAGATATGCAAGCTGTACCAGAACCAACATTCCCTCTGAGCGAATGGTAGATGGGCGCGCAGTGCTGGCTGCACTACATAAGCATTATGGAGATTTATATTAAAAATGATGACAATTCCGCTGCGAATGGATGCTTGAGTTGACCAGAACACGACTCAGCACACAGTGAGTGTGACGAAACACTTTCAGCCGTCCACAGATCAGGTCATGGACCGGAGTGAGCTTAGCGCCACGGCCGCAGATTAAAAGATTTATAGGTTGTTGGGAACTTCAGAATGCCCAAAACCTCCTACTGCCACTCAAGACTACACAATTCAGGCACCTGTAGATCTTGAATGAGGAGGAAGAGACGATGTCCTTCCTGCTTCTTCGCCAGTCGGGAAAAAAAAAAAAAAAAAAAAAAATTCAGGAAGCTAACTTCCAGCGACGTTCTAGTGTAGCTGGTACAAAAACTCCATCAGACGCCTTCAGTACTGATCTCAAATGCCACGTCAAAGCTAGTCCGAAACGTAGTCGATACGTCTTCATTGTTAGACTTGACTTCACTAGCCATTTTTTATTCCAACTCCCTAGGCAAATCCAGCCATGACCACGCTTGTGAAGCGAAGGCCTGGATTGCTAGAGTTGTTAACAGGGCAGCTCACCATTCTATGACCAATGCGTTGACTGCTTCTGCCAACTTCGACCTGATACGACGTGATGTCTGTAGGTGGTCCATGTCGCGCAGGCCCCATCGTACTCGGATTTTACGGATGTCTCAGTTTGGTACACCTTTACACTTTGGGGGAAAATTGAAAAAGTTTGGAGGCAGGCAGCTCAGGAACTGTCCCTCCAACTCATCGCCCAACTTTCGCAGGCGTTTCGAAACAATCATCCCCTGACACAGCGGAGGGATGATGGGCGGACCGGGGAAAAGGGATCCTTATAATCAAATGTGTAATATAGATCCCAACCCAATGCTGGGAGTCAACAGTCTAATCAAGCTAGACGGCAACCATACAGAGGCGGCAAGAACCAAAGTTTCTCCGCCTTCATGCCTCCTAACTCTAGACGTTGACAGACCCTGCCCACCGCCAGCGTACTGCCTACCTGTGAGCAGCCGCCAACTGCAATTTCAGGACCACTGGACCACTTTATTACCTTAAAACATTTGGGTGATTCAGGTCATTTCGGAGGGACTTGGGACTTCATTTATCCATCCCCTCCTCTGTCCTCCTCTCCCCTCTTCATGGATGTATCGTCAGACCGGGAGAAGGATGCCTTTATATATATATATATATTTATATCTTAATAAACCTGCAATAGCTGAGGTTTTATTCATGGCTGTTTCTTATCCAGAGGCTGTTCATCGACCTGAGCCGCCTCAACCACCCTGAAAGTCAATGTGGCGATGGCGTGATCAAACCATCCGACGGGTATGCTGTCAGTCTAGATATAACCGACACACATTTCACGTCCCTATCCCACGAGTAGCGGACATTTCTCCGTTGTGCTTGTCAGGACTCGGTTTATCAGTTCCATGTCATACCTTTTGGCCTCAACTTAAGCCCTTGGGCTAGTACCAAGGTTATGGATTACGTCGTCACCCTGTTCCGCTCGACTTCATCTATTGCGTCGGCAGTATATTTGGACGACATCCTCCAGAAACATCTGTCAAGTTCTACTCTGCTCAAAGGCAGAAACGATCTTATATCACTTTACATCATATAGGCTTTCTCGTGAACTGGATAAAGTCTGATCTCTGTCCAATCCGGATTTTTGGTCCATCTGTGTGTGGAGTTTCTCCCGATCTGAATCTGGTAAGGCTTCCTCGAGTTTGCGATCATCCAGATAATTACACTCGTAGAGTACGTTTCCAACAGGATGCGCATTTAGCAAGAGAGTTGCAGATCCTCGGATTATTCAATGCGGCAGCAGACTTGATTCCGCTCAGCCGTCCTTTTATGCGCCCTTTACAAAGGACGTTGCTAGCGTAATTTCGCCCTTTTCAAGTCCCTTCGATCCCACAGTCATGCTCACGCCAGAGATACGATCATTCTTGAGTCAGTGGCACAACCCCTGTGGGCTGTCCACAGGGATTACTCTGGAGATACCCCAAGCGGGGATAACGGTATGTTCCGCCACTAGTACCTACGGTTGGGGTGCCCACCTGTTGCCGGACTTCGATACTGTCAGTGGCACGTGGGTGCCAGGGGCGAGCCCTTTCCACATCAACCTTTCAGAAATAACGGCTGTCATCAACGCCTTTCATTTTGGGCAGGATCAACTCTTATTACAAACTGCCCTCATTATGTCAGACAACTTTGTGGTGGTGCCTTGCCTCAAAACATGGGGACACCAATCACCAGACCTGTGCAATCTGAGCTGGCAGTTTCTACATTGGTTCGACAATCTCCACCTCAATGTACAATTCCGACACTTGGCTGACACTCTATCTAGTCATTCACACAGAATGGTCACTCCATCAATTGGACTTTCTTCCAATTGACACACTTTGGGGACGTCCGATGATTGATCTTTTGCAACAAGGTGGAATCGCAAGTTGTCCACCTTTCATCTCACAGGTTCCAGACCCAGAAGCTTGGGTCGTGGATGCTCGATCAATCAGCTGGGAAGGGTTGTGGTCATTCTCCTACCCTCCCACGGTCTTGGTACTGAAATTAATCCAGAAGTTAAGGGGTCAGAACTGTCAGATGGTTCTGATTGCCCCTCTCAGATGGAACAACTCCTGGGTCTCCGATCTACTCAATCCAGGCGATAGATCTACCCAGGAAGATTACAGTCAGCACAAGTATTCGCAAGCAACCGCGGCCAGGGGTGTTCCACCCCTGTCCGGACCGTCTTTATGTTCAAGCTTGGCTCTTGTCCAGACAGCCTTGCAAGACAAACAATTTAAATCTTTGATTGCGGAGAGAATCTCGAGAGCAAGAAGGCCCTCTACTCTGAAGTTTTACGAGGGCAAGTGGTATGTTTTCAGGGACTGGTACCATATCATTCACATTGTTCCTCTGAGTGTCACAATCCCTCAACTGGCCAACTTTTCTCTGGCTTTTCGAGGAGAAACAGCTGGCTCCAGTTATTATCAAATGCTACCGCTCCATGATATCAGACACATTCCGCCATTCTGGTACATGTGCTATCAGCCATGACAAAGATTTGTCAGATCTTTTAGACACTTTAAAAATTCAATCGACTTATATCCCTCACCCTGTTTCCAAATGGAATCTGTCCTGGGTTTTAACATGACTCAATTCAGACAGTATTGAGTCTTTAACCCACGATTAGTTAAAGTTACTATCATACAAATTGGGTTTCTTGATAGTCTTAGCTTCAGCATGCAGGGTGAGCGAGTTACATGTCCTTTCTAGTGACCCGAACTCTCTTCCGTTCCGATCAGAGGGTTTGATGGTCCTCTTGACGCAGCCAGGCTTCGTAGTCCAAAATAGATTACCATACATTGGCGATCAACGAGTCGTCATTAGCTCGCTTTCTTTATAGATAAGTCAGGATCAACAGCCATGTAAGATCCTGTTTGTGCACTCTAGCACCATTTCAATGCATAGAGGTGAGTCAGGTCACATACAAGCACCTCTTTCTTCTGGTGATAGCTGGGACATGAGATATCACCATTCAAGCCCTTGCTTCATGGCTGTAGTGGGTTATACGCTCGGCGTACTCTGAGAATTCGCAAATCAGTCACCTTATAGAAGCTGTTGGCTGACATGCAGAGTCAACCGTCTACAGTTTTATCTTCAAGTTTGTACTCGCAGAGGCAAACATTGATTCTAGTAGGTCCGGTGTTGGCAGCCCAGACGCCCACCAGACCCATGTGCAACAATCAGCACAGCCTATTAGCTTCGCTGGATTCGCCAGATAAATTTTCGCAGGTAAGAAGATTTCAATAACAATCTTCTTAACCGTATAAAGGGGTCACATATCACGTGACCCTGGGCTGTGTTGCTGATTGAAAGTAGCGGTGGTCCACTAGCCCGAGGCTAGTAGATTTCCCGTCGGGCTAGTAACTTTCATAATGTTAATAGTCCGACTGGCTAGTAAGTTTTTGGTTATCAACAGTCAGCGTTTGTTTACTCAATACCCTAATAAAGACGTGACTTCGGCCGATGTTCTTTAGAATCAATGCAGTGACCGTTTTAAACAGTCATAAAATATTAGCATGTGAAGATGAAGTCAATTTCTGCCTCGGAAATGTGTTTCTATTACAAGAAGCCATCTGATTATGTGTGTTTGACTTAACAGCGCCAATTTAGGTCCCGTCATTAACAACGGAAGTTTGGAAATTGATTTGTATTAATCTGATAGCGAATTAAATGGTATCACGTTTTATTCACACGACCACAGTAACAAATTACGAAATGTTACACCACACAAAAGAACATAGCATCAACTGTTCAAAGAAATTAGTTTGCATGTTTGTTTCTTGAAGGTATTTTTTTTTGTTGCTTGCTCCAAGTCACAAATGGGTAACTCATATTTTACATTTGCATTGAAATAATTAGAAGAATTAGATCAATTTATAATGATAACATTACTAACACATCATTTTCCAAGCAACTACTTTTTCTATGATAATAAGAATAGCTTTTATATTTTTCCCCCAAAAACAATTGAACAAATAATTATATACACGTGGAGATATCCAAGCATTTGATGGGAATTAAAATCTCACATGGGCATCTAAGATTGAAAATATTCATGCTTATTATTAATTTCAACAATACACTGAGGTTCGATTAATTAGGAACAATTACCAAACATATGTTATTAATGATGAGACCATAATTGGAGCTGTTAAATACCACAATTGTTCGATGCGCTTTTGATGTGAAGGGGGAAAAAAATCTAAAGAAACAAATCATACAGAGTGACAAAAATACCTTAGAAAATTATCTCAGGAATATTTTTGGTATTTTTGTCGCTATGTATGATTTTGTTCCTATTGATTATTGTTTTCTTTTTCATTCATATCAAGCTCGCGTCGAGCACCTGAGTTAAATACAATGCGCTAAGTCAGATGGCTTCGTTTGATGGGAGCACACATTTTCCAAGTTGAAACTAACATTATCTTTTGATGTTAATATTTTATAACAGTGTTTACTTTAGCCACTGCTTTGATCGTGCAGAACATCTGCTGAAGTCAAGTCTTTATTAGGGAGAAACCATTTGATGGAGGGGTGGGGACAAAGGCACGTGTTTCTTGCTCGGACCTTTTTTATATAAAGGACACTGTATCATTCCTTTTCTTACTTCAAATAATTCGTGTCAGTTATACTGTAACATCTCATATTTCAAAACGAGGCACAATTCCCGCCTTATGAGACAGGCAAAATGTGGCGTTTTATAGAAGGTGTTCAGCCTCCGGAAAAAAAGCAAAAGTTGAATGAAAATGACATAAAAGAGAGGAATTATTCTTATGAAAGGGAAAAGCATAATCGAACGTTTCAGAAGACATGGACAAAAGACATGGAATGGCTGAATTATGATGAGGAAAAGAACATAATGCGGTGTAACTGGTGTATGGAGTTCGCAAGAACAAACACAGAGAAAAGTTCCAGTTTTGTTGCAGGTTGTTTGAACTTTACAATGGAATCAATAAACACACATAAAAGCTGTGGGCAACACAAAAAGAGTTCAGAGAGAAGAGCAGCTATGCAGATATCACCAGAAGAATCGACCACTGGAAAGATCTTGGAAAGTTTAAATCGGAATGTATTTGACCAGCTCATTTGTTTAGAAATGCACATGCTATCGTAAAGAACAGAAGACCCTTCACTGATTATGTATGGATGTGTCAGCTGGATGAGATGAAAGCCTACAGCAAGTAGGTGTATATTCAAATATTTAAAAATAAATACAAGAAACATCACTGATGCCAGATTTATTAAAAATTCTTTATTTAGCATAGTATCTTGATTACAAAGGTAACCATTTAAAGAAAAAAAGAAATCTTTTCAAAAACAATTCTATAAAAACATTAAGTACTGAGATTACTTTTTCTTTATATAAATTTATTAAAATTTCTATTTATTAATTCATTCTGTTATCTTGCAGTTACAAAGACATCTATGCTTTGACTTGGCCCACAGTTGTACAATCATATGCTGCTGACTGCAAGAATATTCTGGCATTGATTGACCTCATCCTGACAATCCTAGCCCACTCTGCTGATGCTGAAAGGGGTTTCTCAGAGATGAAAATGGTGAAGAATGGACCCAGAGTGCAGGTGGAGGACGAGATGGGACACCTGGATCCCTTTCTGGAATTGGATCCAGATTATCTTCATAAACAAGAAATGTGAATTTATTGATGATTTAAAGTATAATTTATACTTCTGTACTTCTACATTTTATATGATAATGCTATGTATGAAATAAAATTGTTGTTAATCTCAATACGAGTGTGTGACATTGTTTTGGGGACAGGGCTAGTAAATGTTTGGCAGGGCTAGTAAATTTCCCAGTACACGAGTCCTTCTGGCTACCTGGAAATTTGTGTTAAATTTAAGGCTTGTGTGTGTGTGTGTATATATATATGTTTGATTCAAAATGCCAACAGGTTGCCATACTTTGTGACTATTTGGCAATAATCAAGGCTAGATTTTATTAAGTAATGAATGAAATGACTATGTTTTGTTCTTTTTCTATGCTAGATACTTATGTTTTTAAAATCACAAGAGGTGAACAAATGGAATGGTTTGAGAATACTATAGTATGTTAATATTTCAAGTTCACGTACTCCTTAGTACAAATGAGGAACATTCTAAGATTTTTAGGAGATCAGTTTGTTTCTGTTTGAATAATCTCCAATAAATGACACTCATTTGCTGAGTAAGCTTATTCTATGCTTAGTGTCTGTATGTTATCAATACAATTATCTTACCTGGGTGTTGGCATCCCACTCAGAGCTTCCATTATCATGCCTTGGTGTTGGCATCTCACTCAAAGCTTCCATTATCTTGCTTGGGTGTTGGCATCCCACTCAAAGCTTCCATTATCTTGCTTGGGTGTTGGCATCCCACTTAAAGCTTCCATTATCTTGCCTGGGTGTTGGGATGCCCACTCAAAGTTTCCATTATCATGCCTTGGTGTTGGCATCCCACTCAAGGCTTCCATTATCTTGCCTTGGTGTTGGCATCCCACTCAAGGCTTCCATTATCTTGCCTTGGTGTTGGCATCCCACTCAAGGCTTCCATTATCTTGCCTTGGTGTTGGCATCCCACTCAAGGCTTCCATTATCTTGCCTTGGTGTTGGCATCCCACTCAAGGCTTCCATTATCTTGCCTTGGTGTTGGCATCCCACTCAAGGCTTCCATTATCTTGCCTTGGTGTTGGCATCCCAGTCAAAGCTTCATTGTCTATTATGTCAGTAGTATACCTAGTGTATTGTTGGTTTCAGCATCAGCATTTCTTATTTCTATCAACAAGCTCTCAATGACTTTTACAGGATGTCAGATATAATGTAACCTTAATCATCCCACTTTAGTTACAGTTTTAGGTTGAAAATGATACAGCAAGTAACATTAACATAGCTAATTCATGTCCTATAAGTACTGACCATTCTTTTGAGCTGAAATATTTTATTTTATCTCAAGATAACATTTTTGACATGTCAGGCTCCTGTCTCAGATCATTAAATTGTCGATCCCTAATATAATTGCAGTATACAATAGTATATATCTTAGAGTGTTTAGAAGTGCTGCAGTACAGAATTTGTCATGGTACCAGGCTCCTATACCAACAAAACTTGATGTCCAATATATTATAATAGTCCCTCACAATAAAAACATTCAGTACACTAAGTAAACTTGCCATCTAATACTGATATACAGTGGTACCTCAGGTTACGAACTTAATTCGTTCCAGAACTCGGTTCGTAACCCGAAACGTTCGTAACCCGAAACATTGAAATCAATGAAATAGAAACAATCCGTTTCAAGATGAAAGAATCGTTCTTTTTTATTAACATGTGGTCGTTTGCCTGACAAAATGCAAAGAATACGTGTACTTCACATATTAAATAAAGAGAAAGAAAACAACCAAATAAATTAAATGTAAAATAAAAAAAGATTTAGTCCATCTTTCTTACCAAGAAAATGATCATGGGAAATTTGTCACGCTTGCTGTTAGCAACTAGTTTGTTTGGATGATGGTTCACAATGAAGTCTTCGATGTCTGCCCACTTGCTGCAAATTTCTTTAATCCTGGCAGTTGAAACGGTCACTGGCTTCTCATCATCGGACGACTGCTACTTTTACTGCTTTGTAGTAAGGCCAATGAAAGCGAGGCTGCGCACGCATGCAAAACTAGGCTACTAGGCAAGCGCTAAGCAATGTTAGTACTGCGTGGCCTTCTTTTGTATTGTACACGATCAATTGTCTCCAACATTAAACCTTGCTCTCTCTCTCGCCTTCGTTCGTAACCCGAGGCACTGTTCGTTACCCGAGACAAATTTTTTTCGAAATTGTTGTTCATAACCCGAATTGTTCGTGACCTGAGGCGTTCGTAACCCGAGGTACCACTGTAGTGATGTCTAATGATATATTGTTCAGTATACCAAATACATTAGCTGCACAATACTCGTACAGTGATCCCTCATAATAAAGGGCTTCACTGTGCTGTGTAAACTTGTCCTTGTCCCTCAACATAATTATACCAAGTAAACTTGTCATCTAATAGTGATGCAGTGGTCCCTCACTATAAAGCCACACAGTATACCACTGCCCCACTTGTAATGTACGCATGCTGTATGGTTCTGGCTCCCATTAAATTCTTTTTTGCTTCTAAGTTCATTCACTTTTATGCTGTTTATAAATAATCATGGTTTCACAACATTACTTACTTTATTCTGTGTTATATTGATTATTACAACACATACATGTACTTGTTTTGAACAATCCTCCAGATAAAGTAGTTGTGTATATATAGCACAGGTCATATTTATGATTGTCATAGATTGTCACAGAGATTAAGCATTCTGGTAATAATTTAATGATTCTTCAGGTATTCCAGAATACAACTGCTTTACAAACATCAGCAAGGTGCTTGTCAATTTCCCCCACACTCATCAGAGATTGGGCACAATAGCAAGGATAGACAGTGAGGGTATGTATTAAAGGTTTAATTACTGTGAATATATTTATATATTTTCCATCCCTGTAATTTTATCTTCCAAAGTGTAATTGTTAAAATGTATATGATGAAAAGTTTTATTATTCCACATTTAAATGTGGTGTTTGCAGATTGTGTCAAGCACTTAGGTGTTCCAATAACACCTTTGTAGCTTTTTTTTTATTTCAAGAGTAAGACTTGGATAAATATTCTGATGTGCCCTGCTAATAATTTACTTTTAATTCTTGGCAACTATGTAAACCAGAGTACTAGCCATAACCAATATATTACTATCTGGTGAAGTATCAAGTTAAATTTTAATAATTTCTTGCACATCATGCATATTTGTTTATCCATTAATTTGCTAAATGATATTTATCATTGTAAGGGTTCAAATCTGTAAAGTTTAACTTAGGCTTGTAGGCACTTGTTAATATTACTTGCATAATATAATGTTTCTGAAATGTATTCAAAATGGGCATTAGTGTAAAAGATAACTAGAATTTGTTTTATTTAAAAGACAATTGATGTAAATAAATAGATAGCTAATTGGATGATACTTTGATTAAAATAGCACAAAATAAGTCAATAGTATGTTGTTTGTTTGATGGGATGAAAATGTATCTCAACGTTAATATTTTTTCTCATCACATTTACATTTACAATGTTAATACGTTAATTCTTTTTCTCATCACATTTACATTTACAATGTTAATACAATGTTAATACTTTTTCTCATCACATTTACATTTACAACGTTAATACTTTTTCTCATCACATTTACATTACAACATTAATACAACGTTAATACTTTTTCTCATCACATTTACATTTACAACATTAATACAACGTTAATACTTTTTCTCATCACATTTACATTTACAACGTTAATACAACGTTAATACTTTTTCTCATCACATTTACACTTGGATTTGACTTAACTCATCTTTAAATCATCACACATGAATTTGGTTAAAACAGCTGAAACTAAAACCAATATATTTTCATTGTTCAAGAGGGGAAACATATTGCAGTCACATTTTGAGTAGCAATGCTATTTCATTGCGTGGTACAACAATATCACATTTAAGAGCATCAAAACAAATAAATATTTTGTACGCCATTCTCTCGAGCCAACTTTATAATTGTTTTACAGCAAAAAAGAAATGTCAAAAACATCAAATCTAAGGAAGAATTCAAATAAGGGAAAATAAACAACATTGATTTAGATTGCTGATTTAGTTAAAATGCAGATGGATGCAAATGAAATGCAGATTTAATAAAATGACTTGTTTCAGGGTCTGTAAAATGATACTGTATGATTTTAAAGGTAATGATTACAAATCACGTTTACTTCTGCATGCATTTCTGAACTTATTTGTTCTGACAATTTCCTTTAATTGATTGTGATCACAGAATGTTTGCTTTGCATGGTAGCAGGATCATTTCTGTATGAAAAGTGTTTTAATTGCATAATGGGAAATATGTATTTTTTATATGTAAATCAATATATAAATTATAATGAGTACACAAATGAAAATAAATCAATACGAGGCATATTTACAGTACACACAACATGTTTTACGGATCACCCACTCAATCTGGTGGACATGGACAAAGAGGTAGTGGATTACATGCCCAATATGAGTAGTGGAAATTCACTCAACTTGGTGGATTTTGCCCCAAGTCTGGTGGAAGTCCACTCATCTAGAGGAACTCCATAATGGATTTTATTGCAGCCATAGTGGGTTTTATTGGACATTTAACTGATTCTTTTGTATTCGTTCCACAAGTTCACACTGTAAACCAGGGGTCTCAAACATAAACTTCCCTGAGCGCCGCATGAGAGGAATTTTTGATGGCCCATGGGTTGCAGAAACTTTATTATCTCTCATGACACCTAGTGATGTCAATCATTTTGTGGGCCACAGGATACAGATTGGCAGGCAGCATGTTTGACGTGTTTGAGACCCCTGCTGTAAACAAACTGATGGGAGAAACCATGACATGATAAACCTGTCTTTGGCATGCTTCATATTCATATCTTTACCTGTGGAAAATATACATTAGCAATATTTCTTGTGGTATTTATCAATTAATTTGTCATTGTTTCTCTTTCACTTCCATACTATTTCCAAAAACACACTTTAAAGAACTTTTGTAAAGCATTAATACATATGAAACTCAAAAAGAGATTACAAACACCAATTTATCTATATCGGACATGTGCATTCAAGAACATAATGACATGCATGTTGTAATTCTTTCTAAAGTTTATTCTACATGAATAATTTGGCATCCTATATTCAAATATAAAAGATACACAAACTATGCTACAAAAAAGTTTATTCAGTACATTTACCTTTAAACTATGAAAATATCATTGTTGATGACAGAGTATAACAATATTTTAAATCATGAATTGTGCATACTATATTGACTGCAGTGTTTTGTTAGTAGCCATCTATGTCATGAACAATATGCTTCAATTTTTAACAGTTTCTTTCTGTCCTGAACTGGGGTCCTGAGTGGCTGAGTGGTTAAAGCAATTGTTATGGATCACTGCCATCTCACCTGTGTGGGTTTGAGTCTTTTGGTTTGGCCAATGTGGGAATCTGAGAAAGCTTGCCAGTAGCTTCTTGTTAGTTTGTGTTCTTTCCATTTTTTGGGGTGGGGTGGGGTGGTCTTCTTCCATCATTTATACTGGCCACCATGTATTGCCCATCTTGTGCTAAAAAATGGCATTAAACCCTATATCAACAACAACAACTGTCCTGTACGTTTTTAAATAAAGCTACTTGCTTCACCAGGCAATGTCTAAGGACTGACATTATTTATTTGAAGATTACATTTACTCCTGCTATTACAATTTCAATGTTTCAGAATGTATATTAAGTGTTAAATAAAAATATTCTAGCACCACATTGCTTAGCACTAAAATTTTCTAGGGCCGAGAAATGCACTCAGTGTCAGTTACAATTGGTTTCTATTGTTTTACTTAAATTTAGCAAAAAAAGTAATGGCCTTGATGCACATCTAAACTTTATCATTATTTTTTCTAAAATTCAAAACAAGTATTGTCTTTTAGTCACCCCCCCCTCGTTCCCTGCTGTGAAGTATAATAAATGTATATAGTAGAATCTTAAATGACTAAAAAATTATAGCAGTTCCTAGCAGCTAGTGGTCATTGTCATGCATCAGTGTTTCAAAATAAATACCATTGACTTAAAATACTTCTTGTAGGATCAAATCAAATGCTTTAAAATTTGGAAGATAATAGAAATAATTCTTAAATACACTGATTTTGTCTCCATGGTATTCAAAGCTGCATTCTATCATTGGCTGCTGTTATTTTCTTTGTCATTTTTTGGTGAATATATCTTCAAGCACCAACTGAAATGTGACATTTTCACTTTGAAGTTAGCCTATATGCTTGTTAACAGTTAACAATGGCCAGTCATAATCGTGTTGAGATTCAGTATTACATTTTAGCACCAATATTTCAAAAGAAACATCAAAATCTGTATGAAAATGTTTCTTGCTGTTTGTGGAAAAAAGGATTTTTTGAGTTGTAATATAAACAAGAGAAATAGATCATTTTTTAAGTTCTGATATGTTGGCATAAAATTGGTATCTTACAACATATAAAACAAACCATATAAAATTTGTATTATCCTCCCTAATCATTCATTGCAGCAAATATAATATTATCCTAACAGCACTGCTCCGGTGACCTAGTGGTTAGAGTATTTGCTTTGGGTGTGGTTGATCATGTGTTTGATCCCTAGATTCTCTAGATGGGTCATACCAAAGACTTATACAAATGGTACTAACAGCTGAATCGTTTGGCACCCAGCATTAAGAGGTTAGTTTTAGGACTAGTCGGCCTGGTGTCAGGATATTTTGTGACTGGGTGGGACATGATGTTACATGTCTTTGGCATCATGCTCCAGTGCTAGACATGACTATAAACTGTCACACTGCAGACATCATAGCAATGTGACTGAAAAATTGTTAAAGCTAAATCTATGGCATGTTTGTGAAAGCTATATTTCACTACAGGTTTTTTTTCCTTAATTAAAACAATTTGCAGTTTTCTTTGAAATAAAATGTATTTATTACATGTAAACATGAAAGAGATTATGAACCATAAACTTTTGATTTATGTTACCCATAGCTCTTTTATCATCAACATGGAGAAAGGTATTGATAACTAAAAGAGTATGCAGTTTTGAAGTGTGCTATATTTATCTTCATTTTGGAATTTGTCTGACAAAATTTAGAAATACAATTTTGATTTCATTCTTTATTTGATATAAGTCATTTGATAATTCCTGCTTAGAAATTCATTTTGTATTTAACAAGAATTTATTTAATTAATTAGGTTAATAACCTATTAATATACCTTCCTTAGTATGATCTATAGATCATTCTGGTCATAATTAACATGGTGACTGCTCCGGTGGCCTAGTGGTTAGAGCATCTGGTGCGAATAAGTAGGAGGTCATAGGTTTGATCGCCGGCTGAGTCATACCAAAGACTTACAAAAATGGTACTAACAGCTGCCTCACTTGGCGCTCAGCATTAAGAGATTAATGTTAGGACTGGTTGGCCTGGTGTCAGGATAATGTGACTGGGTGGGACATCATGCTACATGTCTGTGGCATGATGCCCAAATGCTAGACATCACTGTAAACTGCCTGACTGAAATGTTTTTTAAACCTACTTTAAAAATCCTAATCAAACAGACAAACAAACAAACAAACATAATTAACATGAATAAACTATAAGCTTCAGAACTTTAATAGATTGAATGTTGAATGAGTGAGCGTTACTAATCAAAGTGAACACAATGAGAATATTAGTGACAACCTTGGAATTAAATATGAACAGTTAAAGAGTAACAGCAATTAATTGGGATTTGCACACTTCAAAACCAAAACGTCACATACTACCTGATTGGATGAGTTAATGAAGTTCTACCAGAGATACCTGTTTAACTTTGAAAAATATGGAGCCAAATATTAATAGCAATCAATGCAATTAGAGATGGATTTTATAGCACTGGCAAACACGTGGCTCAGTTATTTTGGGCAATCGACAAAACTGGAGGCTATTTTTATTTCACAGCAGAAACAATACACAGATACCCATTTCAGATCTAAGTTTTCATAATAGTGTGCACTTTGGTTCAATTGCAAAAGATGATATTATGGATGTACTGGAAAAATTTATTTTATTTAAAATTAATAGGAACAGTTCTAAATAAATAGGAAATAAAATGAGTTGCAAACTTTGAAACCAAAATGTTTAAATGAAGTTCTACAAGGGATACCTTGTTTAAAGCCATGAAAATAAGAACTACATTAATTACATTAATTACATTAATTACAATCAGTGCAATTAGAGATAGATTGTGTAGCCTTGCAAACACATGGTTTAGTTATTTCAGGTGATATACAAGGCATTTTTTTAATATATATCATAATGTTCAGCTTATGCATAATACTGTACTGTACAAGTTCAACAAAGGTGAAAAAGTAGTATGAACAAGAGAAAATTCCACTTAGATAAATATTACAAACAGATGTACAGAACTGGAGCTATTACTGTACATTAAACATAATCATATCTACTGCAGATACCCATTGTACAACTGAGTTTGCATAATAGAGTCATTTCCATTGAGTTGCAATAGATGATGATATGATGGATGACCATGAAAAATTAACTGTAATTGCCATCTGGAATGAAAGAATGTAATTAAAATTTCATCTGCATTAACTGTAATTGCCATCTGGACTGAAAGAATGTAATTAAAATTTCATCTGCATTAACTGTAATTGCCATCTGGACTGAAAGAATGTAATTAAAATTTCATGTGCATTAACTGTAATTGCCATCTGGACTGAAAGAATGTAATTAAAATTTCATGTGCATTAACTGTAATTGCCATCTGGAATGAAAAAATGTAATTAAAATTTCATGTGCATTAACTGTAATTGCCATCTGGACTGAAAGAATGTAATTAAAATTTCATCTGCATTAACTGTAATTGCCATCTGGACTGAAAGAATGTAATTAAAATTTCATCTGCATTAACTGTAATTGCCATCTGGAATGAAAGAATGTAATTAAAATTTCATCTGCATTAACTGTAACTGCCATCTGGACTGAAAGAATGTAATTAAAATTTCATGTGCATTAACTGTAATTGCCATCTGGACTGAAAGAATGTAATTAAAATTTCATGTGCATTAACTGTAATTGCCATCTGGAATGAAAGAATGTAATTAAAATTTCATCTGCATTAACTGTAATTGCCATCTGGAATGAAAGAATGTAATTAAAATTTCATGTGCATTAACTGTAATTGCCATCTGGACTGAAAGAATGTAATTAAAATTTCATGTGCATTAACTGTAATTGCCATCTGGACTGAAAGAATGTAATTAAAATTTCATGTGCATTAACTGTAATTGCCATCTGGACTGAAAGAATGTAATTAAAATTTCATGTGCATTAACTGTAATTGCCATCTGGACTGAAAGAATGTAATTAAAATTTCATCTGCATTAACTGTAATTGCCATCTGGACTGAAAGAATGTAATTAAAATTTCATCTGCATTAACTGTAACTGCCATCTGGACTGAAAGAATGTAATTAAAATTTCATCTGCATTAACTGTAACTGCCATCTGGACTGAAAGAATGTAATTAAAATTTCATCTGCATTAACTGTAATTGCCATCTGGAATGAAAGAATGTAATTAAAATTTCATCTGCATTAACTGTAATTGCCATCTGGATTGAAAGAATGTAATTAAAATTTCATCTGCATTAACTGTAATTGCCATCTGGACTGAAAGAATGTAATTAAAATTTCATGTGCATTAACTGTAATTGCCTTCTGGACTGAAAGAATGTAATTAAAATTTCATGTGCATTAACTGTAATTGCCTTCTGGACTGAAAGAATGTAATTAAAATTTCATGTGCATTAACTGTAATTGCCTTCTGGACTGAAAGAATGTAATTAAAATTTCATGTGCATTAACTGTAATTGCCTTCTGGACTGAAAGAATGTAATTAAAATTTCATGTGCATTAACTGTAATTGCCTTCTGGACTGAAAGAATGTAATTAAAATTTCATGTGCATTAACTGTAATTGCCTTCTGGACTGAAAGAATGTAATTAAAATTTCATCTGCATTAACTGTAATTGCCATCTGGACTGAAAGAATGTAATTAAAATTTCATCTGCATTAACTGTAATTGCCTTCTGGACTGAAAGAATGTAATTAAAATTTCATGTGCATTAACTGTAATTGCCATCTGGAATGAAAGAATGTAATTAAAATTTCATGTGCATTAACTGTAATTGCCTTCTGGACTGAAAGAATGTAATTAAAATTTCATGTGCATTAACTGTAATTGCCATCTGGACTGAAAGAATGTAATTAAAATTTCATCTGCATTAACTGTAACTGCCATCTGGAATGAAAGAATGTAATTAAAATTTAATCTGCATTAACTGTAATTGCCATCTGGACTGAACGAATGTAATTAAAATTTCATGTGCATTAACTGTAATTGCCATCTGGACTGAAAGAATGTAATTAAAATTTCATCTGCATTAACTGTAATTGCCATCTGGAATGAAAGAATGTAATTAAAATTTCATCTGCATTAACTGTAATTGCCTTCTGGACTGAAAGAATGTAATTAAAATTTCATGTGCATTAACTGTAATTGCCATCTGGACTGAAAGAATGTAATTAAAATTTCATCTGCATTAACTGTAATTGCCTTCTGGACTGAAAGAATGTAATTAAAATTTCATCTGCATTAACTGTAATTGCCATCTGGACTGAAAGAATGTAATTAAAATTTCATCTGCATTAACTGTAATTGCCTTCTGGACTGAAAGAATGTAATTAAAATTTCATGTGCATTAACTGTAATTGCCATCTGGAATGAAAGAATGTAATTAAAATTTCATGTGCATTAACTGTAATTGCCTTCTGGACTGAAAGAATGTAATTAAAATTTCATGTGCATTAACTGTAATTGCCATCTGGAATGAAAGAATGTAATTAAAATTTCATCTGCATTAACTGTAATTGCCATCTGGACTGAAAGAATGTAATTAAAATTTCATGTGCATTAACTGTAATTGCCATCTGGAATGAAAGAATGTAATTAAAATTTCATCTGCATTAACTGTAATTGCCTTCTGGACTGAAAGAATGTAATTAAAATTTCATGTGCATTAACTGTAATTGCCATCTGGACTGAAAGAATGTAATTAAAATTTCATCTGCATTAACTGTAATTGCCTTCTGGACTGAAAGAATGTAATTAAAATTTCATGTGCATTAACTGTAAT
Organism: Unio pictorum; assembly: GCA_030141615.1. Taxonomy (NCBI): domain Eukaryota; kingdom Metazoa; phylum Mollusca; class Bivalvia; order Unionida; family Unionidae; genus Unio; species Unio pictorum. The sequence continues at coordinate 1,668,060 of JARLTB010000323.1, forward strand.
TGCCTTCTGGACTGAAAGAATGTAATTAAAATTTCATCTGCATTAACTGTAATTGCCTTCTGGACTGAAAGAATGTAATTAAAATTTCATGTGCATTAACTGTAATTGCCTTCTGGACTGAAAGAATGTAATTAAAATTTCATCTGCATTAACTGTAATTGCCATCTGGTCTGAAAGAATGTAATTAAAATTTCATCTGCATTAACTGTAATTGCCTTCTGGACTGAAAGAATGCAATTACCAAAATTTCATCTGCATTACCTGAAAACAAAACATACAATTTTATCCCCTACCAAATATATTTAGGTGATGACACCTTTTGATCACTTTCACCAGTCCATTTTGCATGGATGTGTATGTTCATGTTGCAAATACAAACCAGGCAGGACTAGCAGAAGTTGCACATTGGAAAGCACTGTATATTTCATTGCTTTGGGAACCAAGTAATTTAAATAATACTGAGAGAATGAAACTTGCTAATACTTACATGTGTCTTCTTTTTTAATTTTCTATGTTTAAAAGCAGAACCTTTCTCTTTGTCTTTTGCTGTCTGTCATATTACAATTTCTGTAATTAATCTTTGTATATCTTGTGAAACATTTAAATGGTCTCATCATTCTCTGCTTGGAAATCTTTCATCTCTTGCAAAAAAAATACCTGATTTCATTTTACTGTGCATGTCTTTAAATATTAAACAGCATTGTGTACAACTTGAAAGCATTGTGCATGTGTATTGCTGCTGAAAAGACACCAACTTTCATGCAATATCATGGAAGTCCATGATTACATAATTATATTGCTGTGACTTATAACTTAATCCGTCCACTACAAGCCACATTGTGGACAATCCACAGTGACCACTATGTCCTGTCCATGCCAGACACAACATGGAAAGGATTGAGGTCCACGATGTGAATGAGTTTTCTGTATAATGTGTGTACTTTACATTTATATTTATTTCAATATCTGGCTTTTTAATATTGACCAAAAATGTACAACAATCTTTCCCATTAATATTTTCTTATCGTTTCATTTTGTACTGATGCATGTAAGACTAAGTTTGGTGTACATCTCATATTTATTTGATTATAAGCCCATGCCTGGTGATGAACTCACACCCATTTTACAGAAATGGGCATTATTTACTCAAGTCTTCCTTGCCTAATCATCAACCCACCACTGCTTAATGAAAATTTGTTAAGTTGGATCCCAGGTTTTATCTTTGTAAAATACTGTATCTGTTCTATTACTAGTACAGGTTTTATCTTTGTAAAATACTGTATCTGTTCTATTACTAATACAGGTTTTATCTTTGTAAATTACTGTATCTGTTCTATTACTAGTACAGGTTTTATATTTGTAATTACTGTATCTGTTCTATTAATAGTATCTGAATGGTTCCCATGGTGTGGAATGATGTTTAGTATGAAAACACTGGAAGTCAGGGGAGATTATTCCAGATATGCAGGTGTTTGTAAGTACAACATTTTTTTACATTGCTCCAGATTTGGGGGATATTTGCTCAAAGTATTTTAAAATTATTTATAAATGCACTTGTACTTTGATTTTAATGGTGTCACAGACCTGCCAGCTCTTATGATTTTGCTGTAAGTTACAAAAATTACCTTAAAATACAAATTTACGACATACTAGCAGAAACTATGTGAAAATGATTGTTGCCAAAAAAATCTGGATAATTAGTTCATCCATGTTTTATTTGGATACGGTTTTCATCTTTGAATTAGTGAAATTAGGGAACCAGACTAACTTTACAGCAGCAACTGAGATGCTTTAAACTGCACATATTTGTTCCTGTGAAGTGTCTGCAATATCAAACTGTTGATTTTAGAAATTTTAAAAATGGCATCCAGAAAGTGATGCATGTTTAAGATGAAAGGGACATTAAACTTCTAGAAAAGTACTAATAACCAACACAGAAGAATAAAGAGGATTATTTAGATTCTTATGAATAAAAGCAGGAAAGGACACAATAACATTTATTGGACATCACATTCCAATTTGAATATGTCTGATGGTGGGAGATATGATTGCTATCGTCAATGTAAAATGGAAAATATTTCCCAAGAATAAAGTCAAGTTGAGAAATAGCAACAAGTCATTTAGCTGCATAAGGTTTGTTTGAAACAAGAATTTGTACAACTGTTCTAGTGGTAAATAAAGTTTACATGTACTTTACAAACTTTTTAGTTGAACATAATGTTTATCATTGATGCATCAAACTTTTAATTATGTTTTACAGCTTTACAATAGCAGTTATTAATATTTTGTTAACCTACTGAAATCTTACGGAAAAAAATCAACTGCCTTATTGAGATGGACTTTTTAGGGTTGGCAGGTCTGTTGTCACACTACCCTATCACATCATGGTTATGTATATTCATTGTGTTTTTTCATAGCTGTATATGTTTTATTCATGCTTGTTTCTTGATGTGCTAGTCACCTAAAACTATTTGCTGATGCCATGGCTGTAAGTTGAACTTTTTCTCCTTTCTTTATATCCATTTGTAATGATAAGATTTCTGCTCACAAATCAAAGACTGCATTGATTCAAGATATAGTCTTGTAGTTTGTTTTTAGGTTGAATCAATCACCTTTCAAGTGCAGTGAACCAACATGATGCTAAACAATGGCTAACAGGTGCAAATAATCATATGACATGCAAATGACCGCTTATAATATACTGTAACTCCATTTCATTGTAACTCAAATCACTCAAAGCTGTTAATGAATTGATCTTGGAAAAGAAATGAGTAATATAACCACAGTTTTATTTATGTTCCCAATCCCTTCAAAGCTGAATGAATGCACATAGATTGTAACACAGTTAGTTCTTCAACAAGGCACTTAGTACCATCAGTATTTAACCATTTTGAAGATATCTAAAATCCAAATTGCCGGAAATTAGGGGTGTGGCCTAGTGGTTAGAGTGTCCACTTCGGATGCAGGTTTATACCATCTCTTATTTTCAACATCTTTTGATCTGTCTTCATTATCATGCACCATTTACATCCCCCTTTGATTAGGAAGCTTTATATTTTACTGTTACCATCTTATCGTCACTGGCCGATATTAAACCTTTTACTGATTTTAAATGTTTATGCATATAACCTATTGAATGGCGCTAAATAGCTTAAACTTGCCTGTGTGTCGTTAAAAAAACAATCAATCAGTCGGATGCAGGTTCGAAACCCAGGTCAAATCATACCAAAGACTCTTAAAAATAGTAGTAACAGCTGTCTCACCTGGTGTTAAGAGATTATTGCTTGGTCTGGTCAGCCTGGGATCAGGATAATGTGACTGGGTGGGACATCATGCTATTTGTTTGTGGCATGATGCCCCAGTGCTAGGTATCACCGTAAACTACCCCATTGTAGACATCATAGCAATGCAACTGTAAAATTGTTAAAGCTACATTAAAAATCCAAATCACACACACACACATCAGTTAGATTGGACAGTTGGATATATTGTTATACAGATAGACAGGTCCTTTGGACACTCAGCATTTCACATGTTTTGAGTTCTGATGGAATCCTAAGAATAGTGTCACAATTAATACCAGTGTCATTAAAGCCTACAGCCCAAATTGCTTATGCTTTAAATGTTATATTTCATAGACCAAGTTCTGTCAGTGTATTATGCAATGGATGATCTTAATTTGTGCAATTTCCCGTTGGACTTCTAAGGGAGAATACATGATTTTGCTGATCAACAGTTTTCTTACTAAATGGATAATGAAAGTAGTATTCAGAGATGAATCCTTTGATGAGGTCATAGTTGACTCTGAAGTACTAGGAGATGCCATCTTTTATCCCCAGTGTTCTAGTCCATTATACCAGTAAATGTTTTGCCAGACTTGAAAATCTCAAGACAGATAATTGGCTGAAGATTGTAAAATGTATCATATAGTCAACATATTTCAAGATTAATTTGGAATAGAACCTGAGACAGCTAGACTCATGGGCCATATCCTCGGGTATTTACTTCTGTGTCAAGAAGTGTTACGTTTAATTGGTGAGCACACATGTTCTTGAACTATTCATGAGGTTAAGTGGTCAGTTTTTAAAAAAATTATGTATAAATCCATGGCTGTCTGTAGAAGATACTAAATATGCAGTCAATGTATTTTCACTATTTCCTTTTTAATTTCCACCAGTTTAAGATGGTAATTGTATAAGAGAATGTTTGTACTTTTTGCAACTTATTGTACCATTTTTTACTGTATTTATAATACATGTTATTTCTATCAAATGACCATGTTTATTCTGAGCAGAATTAATGAAGCTGTCAAAATCACATTACAATGGTAATATTACATACATATTAAAACTATTTTTGTTTGTTACATCATATACAGTGGGGTATAGGATATAGTTTGCAAGTAAGACACAGGGTTCTGTGGGACCAATGTATGACTTAATACAGTCGTTTTTGTTTTTTCTTTTAAAGCAATTGGAGATACCATGACCTTTGACCTTTCAAACAAGCCAGGAAAAGCACTTAGAGACAAATTACTTTTGTAAGTATCTTTTGTATGTAGTTGACTGCTTTGGCATAAAAAATAAGTTTCTTTCACAGATATTTACAGAACATCTTCTTTTGAAAATGCTGCAGTATTGAAGCCATATTGCCATCTCATTCTTTGTATGTAACTACAAATTTGCAAGCCGTTCAAAAAGTATTTCATTTGTATAAACATTGCCAACATTGATCATAGTTACTACACCGCTCCCTCGATAACTCGCACCCTGATAAATCGCAAACCTGCTTATAACACGGTGTCTGGCATGGATCCTGATTTTTCCCCAAAGATAAAATATATTTCAAACATCTTTCAAAATATGCTGAATGTGAAAAAATTACGATAAGAATTGGAAAATTAAACCTTAATACATTTCTCGTTTTATCATAAAAAATGTGATTAATGCTCACAAAGATTGATTCCATATTGTGAAATTTGCAAATTCTAAATAAGATATCACTGTATATTCGGGTTTATTTGTTGATACACCGTCATCAATACGCCGTAAAACAAAAAAAAGTCTGGTGAAATAATGATCAATGAAAACATCTGGTAAATGCTAACATGACAAAACAGGTGGCAACATATAATGAAATAAACAGCAATTAACTATCTTGCTGTGTGAAAACCACATTATAATCCTTTATCTCCGTTTCAATGTAAACATAATTGCAACATATTCTTTTCTATGAAAACATGAAAAGAGTCAATCAAACCGTCACATCGAAACCCGTGAGCGCTTCCGTGAGAACCTAATTACCTGCCAGCTTTGTTTTGATGAACAAACTTGGCGAAGTGTTTGTTGCACTAAAATAATCCATTTCAAGAGACTTGTGTTGTTTTATCACTTATGTCTGGTACATGGAATCAATCAAGTGACAATTTTGCTTGACAGCATCAGAATCAGGGAGTAACACAAAATTAACTGATTTTTTTTCAAAACGTCTAGTTATTTGTCCAGGGTATCACAACCGGCAATTGTATTATTGTGTTCTAATTTACATTGTTTCAGATTTTTCATTTTACTTCTGCCGTAATCAAATATATACACTGTATATGAATCAATCGATCAACATTGTTTCTTGAAAAGAGAGTCGATCTTTTGTATTAAACAAATACATCTAATTTGGATCAAACAATAAAACAAGAATGTATCCAATTCAGCACAAAAATTATTGACGTAATACACAATATGTAAATCAGTACACGTATTTATCGAACTAGAAGAGTCTGGCATTTTATCAATAAAATACGGTGAAATCTCTGACAACATGAATTCCCCTTCGGTAATATTGTTTTTATATATATATATATATATATATATATATATATATATATATATATATATATATATATATATATATATATATATTACTGATAAGGGGAATTCATGTTGTCAGAGATTTCGCCGTACTTTATTGATACAACGTCAGCCTCCTGTGATCGAACGGAAACCAAATGGAATAATATTTTTGATTAAAACTCCTCAATATATGGTAATTTATCCTGAAATTAATGTTACTCTATGAGGAAAAAATAAACTACACCATTATGAAGAGATATTTATTCACAGTTAATCACAGCATTATTATAAAGTGAGTATTAAAAACTAAAAAATCTGCCACCCACCCACCCTTTTGCCTTTGTATCAATCCTTTTGTTATTACAGGTCCCTCGATAACTCGTGCCTCACTTATAGTGCAGTCGATGTTTTTGGACCCCGATGTGCGCGAGTTATCGAGGGAGTGGTGTATATGTATTTGACTTAGTATGGTGTTGATGATAATTGTTATAGGTGTTGATCATAGTTAATACAGGTGTTTGGCATAGTATTGAGGTTGATCATGGTCACTGTGTGTTTTACTTGGTATGGGTGTTGATCATAGTTGCTGTGGGTGTTTGACTTGGTATGGGGTTGATCATAGTTAATACAGGTGTTTGGCATAGTATTGGGGTTGATCATGGTCACTGTGTGTTTGACTTGGTATGGGGTTGATCATAGTTAATACAGGTGTTTGGCATAGTATTGGGGTTGATCATGGTCACTGTGTGTTTTACTTGGTATGGGTGTTGATCATAGTTGCTGTGGGTGTTTGACTTGGTATGGGGTTGATCATAGTTAATACAGGTGTTTGGCATAGTATTGGGGTTGATCATGGTCACTGTGTGTTTGACTTGGTATGGGTGTTGATCATAGTTGCTGTGGGTGTTTGACTTGGTATGGGGTTGATCATAGTTAATACAGGTGTTTGGCATAGTATTGGGGTTGATCATGGTCACTGTGTGTTTGACTTGGTATGGGGTTGATCATAGTTAATACAGGTGTTTGGCATAGTATTGGGGTTGATCATGGTCACTGTGTGTTTGACTTGGTATGGGGTTGATCATAGTTAATACAGGTGTTTGGCATAGTATTGGGGTTGATCATGGTCACTGTGTGTTTTACTTGGTATGGGTGTTGATCATAGTTGCTGTGGGTGTTTGACTTGGTATGGGGTTGATCATAGTTAATACAGGTGTTTGGCATAGTATTGGGGTTGATCATGGTCACTGTGTGTTTGACTTGGTATGGGTGTTGATCATAGTTGCTGTGGGTGTTTGACTTGGTATGGGGTTGATCATAGTTAATACAGGTGTTTGGCATAGTATTGGGGTTGATCATGGTCACTGTGTGTTTGACTTGGTATGGGGTTGATCATAGTTAATACAGGTGTTTGGCATAGTATTGGGGTTGATCATGGTCACTGTGTGTTTGACTTGGTATGGGTGTTGATCATAGTTGCTGTGGGTGTTTGACTTGGTATGGGGTTGATCATAGTTAATACAGGTGTTTGGCATAGTATTGAGGTTGATCATGGTCACTGTGTGTTTGACTTGGTATGGGGTTGATCATAGTTAATACAGGTGTTTGGCATAGTATTGAGGTTGATCATGGTCACTGTGTGTTTGACTTGGTATGGGTGTTGATCATAGTTGCTGTGGGTGTTTGACTTGGTATGGGGTTGATCATAGTTAATACAGGTGTTTGGCATAGTATTGAGGTTGATCATGGTCACTGTGTGTTTGACTTGGTATGGGTGTTGATCATAGTTGCTGTGGGTGTTTGACTTGGTATGGGGTTGATCATAGTTAATACAGGTGTTTGGCATAGTATTGAGGTTGATCATGGTCACTGTGTGTTTGACTTGGTATGGGGTTGATCATAGTTAATACAGGTGTTTGGCATAGTATTGAGGTTGATCATGGTCACTGTGTGTTTGACTTGGTATGGGTGTTGATCATAGTTGCTGTGGGTGTTTGACTTGGTATGGGGTTGATCATAGTTAATACAGGTGTTTGGCATAGTATTGAGGTTGATCATGGTCACTGTGTGTTTGACTTGGTATGGGGTTGATCATAGTTAATACAGGTGTTTGGCATAGTATTGAGGTTGATCATGGTCACTGTGTGTTTGACTTTGTTATGGGTGTTGATCATAGTTGCTGTGGGTGTTTGACTTGGTATGGGGTTGATCATAGTTAATACAGGTGTTTGGCATAGTATTGAGGTTGATCATGGTCACTGTGTGTTTGACTTTGTTATGGGTGTTGATCATAGTTGCTGTGGGTGTTTGACTTGGTATGGGGTTGATCATAGTTAATACAGGTGTTTGGCATAGTATTGAGGTTGATCATGGTCACTGTGTGTTTGACTTTGTTATGGGTGTTGATCATAGTTGCTGTGGGTGTTTGACTTGGTATGGGGTTGATCATAGTTAATACAGGTGTTTGGCATAGTATTGGGGTTGATCATGGTCACTGTGTGTTTGACTTTGTTATGGGTGTTGATCATAGTTGCTGTGGGTGTTTGACTTGGTATGGGGTTGATCATAGTTAATACAGGTGTTTGGCATAGTATTGGGGTTGATCATGGTCACTGTGTGTTTGACTTTGTTATGGGTGTTGATCATAGTTGCTGTGGGTGTTTGACTTGGTATGGGGTTGATCATAGTTAATACAGGTGTTTGGCATAGTATTGGGGTTGATCATGGTCACTGTGTGTTTGACTTTGTTATGGGTGTTGATCATAGTTAATACAGGTGTTTGGCATAGTATTGGGGTTGATCATGGTCACTGTGTGTTTGACTTTGTTATGGGTGTTGATCATAGTTGCTGTGGGTGTTTGACTTGGTATGGGGTTGATCATAGTTAATACAGGTGTTTGGCATAGTATTGGGGTTGATCATGGTCACTGTGTGTTTGACTTGGTATGGGGTTGATCATAGTTAATACAGGTGTTTGGCATAGTATTGGGGTTGATCATGGTCACTGTGTGTTTGACTTGGTATGGGGTTGATCATAGTTAATACAGGTGTTTGGCATAGTATTGGGGTTGATCATGGTCACTGTGTGTTTGACTTTGGTATGGGTGTTGATCATAGTTGCTGTGGGTGTTTGACTTGGTATGGGGTTGATCATAGTTAATACAGGTGTTTGACATAATATTGGGTTGGTCATGGATAATCTATGTTTGACTTTGTATGGGTTTTGATCATAGTTACTATGTGTGTTTTGACTTTGTATGGGTTTTGATCATAGTTACTATGTGTGTTTTGACTTAGTATGGGTGTTGTTCATAGTTACTATAGGCATTTGACTTGGTATGGGTGTCAGGCATAGTTAATACAGGTGTTAGTATTAGGGTTGATTATAGTTCATGTGGGAGAAGATTGCTTACTTTTTCTTTACAGTTTGCAGTTTGAGTCATGAATAGCAACTGACATAATTTCATAGATCAAAACTTTTTTTATACATTATCAAGCAATACTTTTTAAAAGTGTTACATAATTTAGCTTCATGAGGGCAAGCCTTGCAAAACATTTCTGTGTTGTGTTTGTTTAAATTCATGGATTAATTAAAAAATTGTGGGTTTGAATTTGCAAAAGTGAGCTTTCTGTTTCGTAAAGTCAGCTTTAACTTAATGTTTTATTTATTAAATGTTGGAATATAGAAAATTTAGAGTGAAAACAAATTTACAGACTTTTCCTTCATGTTTTTTTCTTCGTTTTGGTTTAGTTTCTTTTGGTCAAATAAATAAAAAATTCTATTGCACCTTGATAGTTTTATTCAAGTATATTAACCTCTGTCTCCAATGCTGTTCTTTATTTGGCAGGGAAGTAATTTAATAGGTCAAAGATAGCCACAAACACTGTGAGTCCATGCTGTGTGAGTGTGCTGTTAATGTAAAATTGACAGGCTGTTATGCAGGCTGATATCAGCTATGTGCAGTACCTCACACAGTACAACTATATGAATAATCTAAATGAAGTTTAGTTGTATTTTGATGTGTGTTAATACTTTGGACACATATATAGGGAACTCTGATTGAAGGGAAATAATTGAAATTTTTAGATTGGAGTCAACTAGGTATCAGACTACATGTGTTGAAACCATCAAGAACAAGAAACAATAAGAGTCAAAATTTGAGAGGACATGGCCATGTTTAAGTTAGAAAGTTAGCTAGGCACATATCTCTTCCACACTGCAGATTTTGAGAAGGATTCATGTGCATAGACTAATGTTCACATTGCAACTAGAAATGGATTAACTTCACAGATCATCAACAAAATAATGATGATACATGTACAAGGTGGTTTATATGGAGATTTTAATTTAAACAGATTATTGCATGCATGGAAAAGAAAAAGGATAGCAAGACATGTGTAGAGATCTTAAGGTTATGATTTATATAAACCTGTAATCATCACTGCAAACATTTTGGAAATGAAACCCTATTGAAAACTAAGATCACATGAATTTTTTCACCTCTGATTTTTTTTCCTACAAGTATTTGTTCATCAGAAAAGATATGATAAATATGTAAAAAAAAATAATGTATGGACAATAAGGTAAATTGATTTTTCAACCTTCATGTAAGTGGGAAGGTCAATTAATGCAGTCACTTTTCTGATAGCAGCTGTGACAGTGGTATAATCATCAATGGTAAAGGCTAGATTTTTTCTATCATGGGCTTGACTTGCAGCCCATGGCTTTGTTTTTTGTTGGGTTTTTTTCTTCTTCTTTTTCTATATGCATGCCATGAGACTTGACTGCATCATGTTATTATGTATATTGGATGTATGGCTGCCAGTGTGCTCACATTTGTTTTTTCTTCACACAAGGGTTTTCCACCATCTGCTGCTACTATACTTTCTAAGTAGCTTGTTATTTGAGAAGGCAGAAATCTATATATTTCAAGCTCAAAAGATCAGTGGCCAGGGTCATAGTAATTGAAGGCTCTTTTGACATAATCACTCTATTTGCATTCCAGATGCCTTAACCAAACTTTGAAAAATTCCAATTTGCAGATAAGTAAGATGCCTGTTGATTTGTTAATTCAGTGGTAGGCGATGTTCATTGTGTCTTTAAGAAGAAAAATGGTTTATGGATGATATATTGAGTTCTTTATCACCTACTTTGACCAAACCTTTCTGGATGTCTGAGAAGAAAGACACCTATTCATTTTGGGGTTAAAATTTAAAAGGATAAGGTTAGAGGGCTTCAAAGAAGGTAATACAATGTCCATCAAACTACTAATATGTTTTGTGCAACAGGCTTTGACTAAATATTGTTTCTTTGCTAAGACACCCATTGATTTTGCAATTTTAAGATCAAATGTTATTATCTGATGGACTAAAAAACAACGTTTTCTACTAAATTATTTAAGACTAATGCCACAAACCATGATGAAACTTTGTGTGTAGCTTGTGAAATTGGCACCTTTTCATTTTTGCTAAATTAGGTCAGAGGTCAAAGTCACCAAACTGACAGAAGGAAAATGGTTTCCACAAAATAACTAATGTTCTGTGTTTTTTACATTGAGAGGGTTTTGTACCTGGCATGCATTTAAGACAAAGACGACACCTGTGGATTCTGAATTCAAAAGGTCAAGTGTCTAACCAGTGAAAGAATGTTTTCCATAAAGAAGTATTATAATATTTTCTATGTGACAGGCATATAATGTAGCATTGAGGGTACTCACGATTCCAAACATCCTTGATACTACTATTTACGATATGGTAGGCATATAGTGTACCATGTATGCAACTCTTTTTTCCAAAGTCCACAAATTAGGAGTGAATAAGTTTTATCATTCTCAGTACAGTTACTCAATTCAATTATAGAAAGTTTGATGTAATTAGGCTGATTTGTTGTATTCAGACTTGTATATATTTCTGGTTTTTTTATTATATCAATAGGGCAGCTGTAGTGTCTATATAATCAATGACGCATAACTATGTTATAAATGTTTTAAACTCAGAAAGTCATTTTTCTGTTTTCCAGCTCAGTTAGGCAGAAATGCCATCTTATCTACATGGACATCAGTGTAAGTAAAATATAGTATACATTGTACATAGACTTCAGTGAATTCTCCAGTGGCCCAGTGGTTAGAGTGTCTGCCTTGGGAGCAGTAGGTCTTGTGCTTGAACCCTGGCCAAGTCATCCCTAAAACTTACAAACATATTACTAACAGCTGCCTCACTAGGCACTCAGCATTTAGAGGTTAGTGTTAGGACTGGTTGGCCTGGTTTCAGGATAATGTGACTGGGTGGGACATGATGCCCCAGTGCTAGACATCACTATAAACTGCCACACTGCCGCCATTGTAGAGATATGACTGAAAAATGTATAAAGCTACATTAAAAATCCTAATCACACAAACACAATCACACACACACTGTGAGTAAACCATAGTACACATCATACATGGGCATTGGTGTAAATGAAGTAGTACACATTGTACATGGACATCAGTGCAGGTGAAATATAGTACACATTGTACATAATCATCAGTGTAAAAAAAGTGAAATATGGTACACATTATTTCTTACAAAATTTTCAGATTTTGTACCATTATGACAACTGTTACTTTTGCAACTTTGACTTCTACTACTATTGGAAAGAAATCTATAATTAACCATCTTAACTACACTACATCTTACAATTTTGAACACGCATCATTTGGACTGGTCCAAACCTCACTCGCAATGGAACGAAGGTCGGTCAAAATTTGTTTGCCTCTACCACCCTCATCCTGGTTGGAAAAACAAGCTGACTGAATCTCCCTTTTGGAGCAGTTTCCAAACCTCCTGGAATATAGAAATTTGACAGATGGCTATCTGATTATTCTTGAAGATTTAAACTTTCACTGTGACTGATCTGGTGACCCATACACATCAAAACTCCTGAATTCTATTCACATTTTCAAGTTCAAACAGTCAGCCAACCCACACTCAATATCACATTGTCTACTGTATTCTTCACACACCTGATGATTATATTCTAGTCTTCATTGGTGTCCCACAAACTCGCATCATATCACCTGTGCATAACATATGTCATCTCATCATTCTTTAACCCTCCATGTATGTTTGCTACTAAAACAATTCTCTATATGATAAATAGAACCCAACTAATGCACAACATCCAAGCAAACCTAACAACTTGATTACCTCTAACAGATCCACTCATAACCGCTCCGGTGGTGGGAGGCTTTGAGTTCAATCCTCGGCTGAGTCATACCAAAGACTTACAAAAATGGTACTAACAGCTGCCTCACATGGCACTCAGCATTAAGAGGTTAGTGTTAGGACTGGTCGGCTTGGTGTCAGGATAATGTGGCTGGGTGGGACATCATGCTACATGTCTGTGGCATGATGCCCCAGTGCTAGACATCACTATAAACTGCCTCACTGCAGAATCTTGTGACATAACTGAAAAATTGTTCAAGCTACGTTAAAAATCCTAAAAAAACCAGCAAAAAAACCTCTAATAACAGTACATCTTGAAAAGTGCTTGCATTTATTGCTTGATTAGTATGCCCTAGCTACTAGATTATCCTTGATCTTCTCAAAATTGGTTAACCATCCAGCTTTGGAGTTTAGCTTTTTTTTAGCTTTTGTCTAAACATTTCAACAATAACAGTTGGTTTTAATGATGGTTCCTCAGTATTATATAGTGAGCAGCGAAAGGAAAGATCCTTTGATTTCTTAGGACTAAGACGTTGTTTCCTGGGATTATTCCATTTTGATTTGGCAGAAGTTGAAGCATTAGTTCCTTCCGTCTTTGGTTCTTTTCAGATATATTCACCAGTGCATATAACATTGCCTCGATATGATTGCAGGCTTCACTGCAAAAAACAAAAGTCAAGAAAAAGAACGGTGTACAAGGTCCTACACTGTTATATATGTATAATAAATATATATTGTAATAAGTGATTACATGTAACTATGTGTAGGGTAGGGTGGGCATATTTTGTAAATGCGTATTTATTAATTTTTTCTATTTTTCTATTATTTCTGTATATTTTTTAAGTATAATTAATGAAGTATGATACACATTTAATAATTTTTTTTAACAATATATATATTTTTTTTAAAACTGGAACATAGATAGGATATATAGATTTATATTTTAAGCCAAGTTTAGAAGATAGGAAAATTTATGTCCTTTTTTCTTTAACAAAATGATTTTGTTGCATCTGAGCTTGACATTAACTGTTAATAAAGCAAGTATCACAAGACAAAATATATAAAAATGAAATAGTTACCCAGCTGTATAATTGTAATCTGCTGAATTCACATTTCCAGTGACTATGGACAGACTGACCCATACAGTATAATTCTTCTTATCACTGTTTGGTAGTGATCACTTGATATCTCACGTAACAGTGTAAACATTCCTCTGAAACATTGTTAAATTCAACACTGTGGACAATCCGATTTTGATAAAACATTTCACTCTTCAACTGTTGCTTTGCCTTCATTGTCAAAACTAAATAATTGTTAACATCATTGTCTGTAAAATTAGGAATCTTACACAGATCTTTCATCCAAATATTCAGTGATGACGGTGATGGTATTTTCTCACCAAGAGGAGTTACCAGTTTCTCGGTTTTACTTGAATTGTGTCCTTGCTGATCATTTAATGAAACACAAGTTACTTCTTGTATTCCAAATGCTGTAATCCTTGTTGCTTGCTTGACTAATTCTTTTTTTCTCCTATTAACACTCTGCCTATGCTCTCTCAGGTAAGATTAAATTTTCTGGGATTTTACACCTTTCCAAAGCATCATAGTTTAAAAATAGCTCATTGTATCAAGTAATCAAAATTGATAGACATAGCCCCGGAAGTTTATTATGAGATGACATAAGGGAAGTACGGTAAGTAACTTATTGAAAAGACCTATGTGCTTAATACTTTTCAGATAAACAGTCCAGAGAACGTTGTCAGCAATTGCTACTACCTCTTCATGTTGTCTGCATTCAGATTCCATGCTTGTACCAGACAGTTGCCTTGGAAACAGAGGCCAAAGGACAACCCACATTATTTTTTTGGTACATAGAAGTTCTTTGATAAGTAAATTTGTAATGCTTTTTCAGAAAGATAAATTTATACATTATTTCTTTGTTCAGACCTGTTTATTGACAACAAAAGTTAAAAAAGGAATTAGTATTGCATACATTCTGAAATTTGAGTCCTTTTTTAAACGTTATTCTTGCACCTGGATAACTTGTGAACATGCTTATAACGTGGTGTCAGGCAGGTATCTTAAGGTTGTTTATATACTAGATATAGGTATTTACAAATTTGATAAAAGTAAACTTGCCCTTACAAAATTTGAACTTGCCTCAAGCAAATATCCCAACATGAGTAAGAAACATTACCATAAAATATGATATATTGTAAAGAAATTGTATTTATTAAAACTTGTTTTCTTTGTATCTTTGTTGGCACCTTATTACTTTCATATGCTGATAATTTAATTATCTTAAAATATACATGCAAATAATACATGTAGATAGATTTGTACATTAGAGAGAATTAGAATGATATAGTTGTAAGAGCATATGCAAAGATGTACGCATACACGTATGTAGATGGACAAAGGGATAGGTAGAAAAGATTTTGAAAATAAATACATTTTTTAAGTGAGAGAGAGGGGAAAATTAAGGTAAGACTATTTGTAATGATTTATTGAACATCTGCTTTACAGTTATATCAATTAACACTTACTTGCCATAAAATCGTTGACTTCATCAAAATAATCTTTGAAATGCCTATTTTTTAGAGCCAACAATCTGGCAAACTGCCTGAGGCTAAATTAGGACCAGAAAGTCGGGGAAATCCCTGATATGTATGAATATTATGATTAGACTGTAACTGATAAGTTAAAATTGAGATATTTTTTCCTTATTTGTCAAAACTTGACTTAAATAGTAAATATTCACATTATCACAGTTGTGTGAGAAAATGTGAGACTCACCTGGATGTAATACACAATTTTTTTCATGTATGATGGCTATTGAAACAACTTAAAGTAATATTTGATAGACCCATAATGGTATATTGTTGTCAACATTTTTAGAAAGAACATGTTTTGTACCTAAGATATTTTTAACATTTTACCTGAAATTTGAATTAAGTGAGTAAGTTAGGTTATTCAAACTGGAAGATTTGCCAACATGGCAAAAGTAGTAAATATAGTTAGTGACATCATCCTAAAGGCTCTATGTTAAAATGGACCAAATTCTGTGTAACAATTTCATAACTTTTCAATCACCAGATATATAAAGGGGCGCCAAATGGTCTAAAGCACTCTTTGTTATTGATCACTGCCATCTTACCTCTGTCTGCGTGGGTTCGAGTCTAAGATTCAGCTAATGTAGTTATGTGAGAAAGCTTGCCAGTAGCTTCTTGTGGGTCGGTGGTTTTTTTCGGGGGTTTTCCCTGGTTCTTCCTCCACCAATATACTAGCTGCCATGTATAGTCTATCGTGTGCTGAAAAATGGCGTTAAACACTACAACAACAACAACAACAACAACAATCAGATATATAATTTTAATTGGTCTAATCACCACCATAAATTGTACTAATAGCTGCCATGCTTGGCACTCAGCATTAAGAAGTTAGTATTAGGACTGGTTTGTCTAGTGTCAGGATAATGGGACCGAGTGGGACATGATGCCCCAGTGCTAGAAATCACTATAAACATCCACACTGCAGACATTGTAGCGATATGACTGAAAAAAATTATTAAAGGGTGGGTGGGTGAGGTTTTACTGCCGACATAACAAAACTGTGAAGTGTGTTCTGATGATGAGTAGCATCAGAATCATAAGTAAAATTTTCAGCAATATCTCACACAGTTGGCAGTCCATATCAATGCTTTTATCTGAACTAAAGTCATAATGTTTTAGTCCGACTTTACTTTGGTGACTTTTTTATAATAAAATTCTAACACAAGCAAATGGACATGTTTTCAAGCTTCGTTGGCCAACATTCCAGTTGGCTGGAATGCAATGGAAGCAGTGATTACTGAATTTGGTTCAAAGGATGAAAAGAACCCTGAACGAAATGAAGCTATATAAACATGTTCTTCAATATAGTAACTGTTTTATTCATTTTGGTAAAGAAACATACTCTTAATCAGATTTTGGCATTCCTCGTTTCATTACATACCAGGCAAATTTATTATTTTATTCCTATACAGGCGTTCTGATGGAGCTGGCAAGCCATGTTTGGGTACTGTGCAGACATAAAAAGGTCAGTTTATGCAAGATAGTTTTCCATACTTACCATGTATTCACATTTTTAAGCCAGATTCGACTATCCTGCACCTACCCAGATCTGATGTTGCATACTATACTGGCAGATCTGGACCTCTGAATTTTTCTAAAACAAATCAGTGGAACAATATAGATTCAGATGGCAGATCTATATTGCTTGCATTTGGACAAAACCAGTATATGAGAATTTCTGGTAGGTGAATACAAAACAGATATTGTAAAATTGTATTGCTGATTTTAATCCAAAAAGTTGGTCTTATTCAGTTTAATAACCTAACCTTGACGAGAATTATATGGCCTCTAAATTTTTAATTACTGTATAAATTATAAGTTGTTTTAACGATTTTAGAAGATGTGGCCAATTGTAAGTTATTTTAACAATTGTAAATGTTGGGGCTAATTATAAGTTATTTTAATGATTTTAAAAGTTGTAGCCAATTGTAAGTTATTTTAACAATTGTAAATGTTGGGGCTAATTATAAGTTATTTTAATGATTTTAAAAGTTGTAGCCAATTGTAAGTTATTTTAACAATTGTAAATGTTGGGGCTAATTATAAGTTATTTTTGAGATTTTAAAAGTTGTGGCCAATTATAAGTTATTTTAACAATTTGAAGGTATCTGAATAATTGTCGGCAAAATGCAGTGAGATCACTTACACCTGCATGAGGTACTCGTATGCACTTAGTAACACAGCTGACACAAGGATTGGGTAGAGTTCAGTAGACAATGCAGACTTTCCCTTTAAGTTTAGTGTATTATGTTATGGTGTTTTTAATCCATTATTTAATAGTTGTCAGTCTGACCCATAATTTTGTAACATCTGTAGATTTGTATAAAACTGCATATGTGCATATTCATAGTTGTATCTCCTGTATTATAGTCAAGGTCAAATCAGTGGTTAACACATTAACCCCTGGAGGTTGTTTTTGTGTGAAATACGAGTAGGAAAAACATTTGGGGGGCTATTTCTGAATACATCCTAATACATCGGCTTCCAAGCAATTATCCATTAGACCAGTACCTAGTTGTGCTAAAAAAAAGTATTTTCCATTGGTTAGTTTGGTGGCGCATGAACAAAAGGTGTAAAGTTGTGTTTTTTTTTTGTTTTGAGTGGTTTTCTTTGTTTTTCTTCTTTTAACGGGTCCAAACAATTAGGTTTTTAATTCCTCTATTTTGTAGTGCAGCTAAAATGTCCAGATTGTTTGGTATCATTGTAGTGCTAAATCTGTATACCTTTCTATAATACCACCCACTTTATTGTATCATGCATGACCATGACAGTACAGACTGAGGAAGTAGGCTACTATATCATGCTCCGTAAACTCAGAGCAAGGGGTTAATGTGTTAAGGTACATAATTGGTCTCCTTCCTTATCCATGTTGTCATTATTTAACCCTTACAGACATTTGTGACACCTTATTCAGGTCCACACTTTGTCATGTAGTAAAGTCAGGGCTGAAGGGTCAAGGTCATTGGTGTACATAAGGTCACAAGACAGGTGTATTATTTGCCATTGGTAGTATGTTCAGAATACATATAAAACATGCCTAATGACTCCGACCATTTTTTGTGCTTAGATTATTAAAGTTTTCCTTGGTTAGATATATTTTCATTGTTGTATTAATAATTTGGACATTAAAACACATACATTTTGTAAGTCATTCTATTAAAATGCATTCCATGATGTGAAATATGGTATCTTCGTCTTGTAATATTAGTCCAGTGTAACATATAATAGGACTATTTATACGTTTTAACTTTTTGTTAAAGGGCATGAAGAGTGAATTCATCTTGAGGAAAAGTGAAATTCTGTGGTAAGTGATATTTTATAATTTGTGCTTGATTGGACATGTAAAATGTATATGTAAACATGTAGTCTATTATCTTTTATAATACACTATATTTTGCTGTCAAATAATGTACAGAACTTTGTCCCTATAAGGCAAATCATGGATCCCATTTGGTTAAGTTGTATTTAAATTATACTTCCTTCATTGTACAAAAATTGTCTCACTATTAGAGAATTTGCTCAATGGCTCCATGGACAGTGTTATGAGGGAATTCGGTATAATATACTTTGTTATAAGACAGTAACTGTAAGGGAATATTATATATGGCTTCTATAGACAGCATTATAATAAGTGTGTATGCTATCATGTGTTCATTATAAGGTAGTCTCATTATAAGGAGTATTATGTCTCATTGAGAGAGTACTATACTTCATTATAATGCAGCTTCACTGTAAGGGACTATACTCCATGTCACCCATGGAAAGTGCTGTAATGAGAGAGTACTGTATTATGTACTTCATTGTAACACAGCTCATCGTAAGGGAGTAAACCCTGTGGGTCTTAAGGATATCAATATAATAAGGAGTACAGTACCCTTGTTAATCAGCAATGATCCTAATCTGTAGGCATGGCATCTTCATTGCAGCACTTGTTGTATTATACCAAGCTTATTTTTTAGTTCATCGTTTGGGACAATGATCAGGTGAGGTTCATATTTTGTCCAGGAAACAAAAAAAAAATCAATAAGTGCAAGTCGGGGGGAAGGGGGAGACAATTGTGAAATGATTATGTTGCTTATAATAGTAACTTCATGTAAATAAAATTGGTGAATGTACTAATATTTTTGTCAGTTATGAGACATATTTTTAAAGATAAAAATAAACTGGGTATTTTTTTATCTGCCTTAAAAAAATTGGCAAAGTAGCCATAAAAAGTTTACCCCCATTTGGGAAGAATTCATTTCAACACCATTACTAACAGATTTCTGTATAACCAAATAAAAAAAGTTCTTGAATGAATCAATGGAGAATGCAATATTCTTTGTATTATGATTTCATTTTTGGGTCCTTAGTCGCCGAGTGGTCTAAAGTGCTCTCTGTTATGGACCACTGCCATCTCACCTCTGTCTCTGTGGGTTTGAGTCTTAGATTCAGCCAATGTAGGTATGTGAGAAAGCTTGCCAATAGCTTTTCCTGGGTCAGTGATTCTTTCAGGGGTTTTCCCGGGTTCTTCCTCCAGCATTAATAGTGGCCATCTTGTATTGCCTGTTGTGTGCTGAATATGGCATCAAACCCTACAACAACAAGAACATTTCATTTCACTGTAAACATATTTTACTATGTTTTCTTATCTTTTGATTACAATCTACACAGTGTTTTAATACTTTGTTCCAAATAAATATGAAATTGAAGAAATAAACTTTTACAAACCATTAAGAGTTGAATAACAAAAAGCCTGAAATTGTTATTGGCAGGTTGTGCCTGAAGGCATTCCATGTCAAAATGGAGAGACATCACAGTGAATACAGGGAGATAATCAAAATAATCAAGCCCACTTTATCCAGATTGGAAAAGAAACAGGTATAGCTTTTATATTAAGTCGAATATGCCTGAGAAGTCACATCTATTAATCAGTTGCACTTTCTTGGTTCAAGAAATGAAATTTTCAAATAAATTCATCTGTATTAAGAATCTACCTGTATGAAAGGTCTTTTTTTTTACTGCACACAAATCATTGCTATATGGTCTTGAATCCATAAAATTCATATCTAAATTTTTCTTCTGATTTTGTTATACAGAGAGCTATAATAGAATAAGCATGGGTGTGAATATGCAAACGTTTCTGCATGACTGTAATGGCTATTGTTAGGAAATGGCATAAAAACATAAATTTGTCGCACGGAAGTTATTTAAACTTATTTTAGCTACTACTTTATTTGTGCAGTACTCAAGCTTGTGGTATACTTTATGGTACTTGTAATGATAATTGATTGATGCTGGTCATGTCAAAATCAGTAATTTGTATCACTATTTACACAAATTGCAAGCCTGGAGGGTTGGCCACATAATTGCTCAGCTTAACCTTTTTATGGATTTTGTTCATACTTTGGATACTTCATTATGAAGCTTAGGTAATTAATTCTGCACAACACTTAAAAAGGTTGGATGAACTAAATTTGCATCGAAAAGAGGATGAGTTGGTTATACTAAGTATTTGATATAGACTATTTTCACATTGTATCATCATTAATTACCATGCAGATTTACAGGATTTCATACAAAGATTTCACCCTGTGGTAGCTGGAAGCATCTGTTGATCCATCACATTACACAAATTACAAATCATTCCAGTGCTTGTTGATTTTGGGCTGGTAATATTTTAGTGACCAGACAGTAGTTTGCCCAACCTAGTAGGACATCTAGGTAGCAATGACTAAAAAAATTACATTTTCAAATTTTCACATTGAAACTTCAAAATATTATCTATATTTTCATGAACATTATGCAATTTGTCAGTCACTAAATGTTTTTAAAAAAGGAAATTTTTGAAGGAACATATATGTAGGTGGAATTTTCCTCACTTCCTTGAGGATTCAATCATCCAACTGTCTCATAAAGCATTTGTAATACTTTCATTTACAGAGCATCAGGCTAGACCTCATGGCTGTAACTGATGGTGGAATGCCAGATGAGTTTGAAAAAATTCTCAACTGATAAGTTTTGCCGCTGAAAAACTATTGATATTTGTCATGCCACTTCAAGCTTGGCAGATGTTTGTATCATGGATGACTCTGAAGTAAAAAATTGTTTATGCCTTGGACTTATTAGCATACAGCTTCTAAATTACATGTCTTTTAAAGTCTGCAACAGTGAACCAAGAGTATCATTTCTGATGATTTATGACGAAACAGAGCAAACCCACTTTTTGAAAATATCCCCAGCATTTGGACCCTCTCCATTATCAATAGAATATTGTAATTCTCATTGACAGTGTTTTCTCTTTACAGTAGTGTTTAATGTAAGCCTGAAAATGGCCAATGTTATGACAGGAATGTTATTCTTAGTTACTGTTCTAGTAAGTTCCATCATGACAGCACTATTCATGGGAGCCTAATAGTGGTTGATGTTATTAGACGGGGAATCATAAACTTGGAAATGTCAAAACGGGTTTTGTCTTGATAGTGCTTTTAAAAGACAAATATAGGATTCATTGATGTGAAACCACTTTATAATTAGTTCTCATCTGCCATGAACTTAATAGTAAAGTGAAATAAATAAATAATTATAGCAATGCTTAAATATATTTGGACACATGAGATTTATGGCCATTCTTGTGCTATAGGAGGAGCAACAGTATAAGGGGCTTTATAGTAAGTGACCACTACACATACGAAATATGACCATCTTCAAATTCTGACCACTTCCTCTCAGCAATCACTAGTCTTGCTTGAGATGGCTTGCCATTTTTAAGTTAAACTGTGAGATAAATTTAAAAGATTTTGATTGAATCGTTTCAGCATTGCATCATAGAAATGTGATATTGTAATTAGCACACAATTTTAAAAAGCTTAGTTACAGATTTGCCATCATCTTGAACAATTATTGACTTTGGATGAGGTTCGATATGTGATTTACTAACCTCATAAGAACAATGACCATATGCTGGGGTGAAAATAACATGGAGGATGGGCAGTTGAGAATTCACAGTAGCCACTGAAATCAGAACTGTGTTATTATCTGACATTTCATTTTTGAAAGTCTTTTGCTTTAATATAAATGAAATAGAAATACTTTTTTCTTTAAAAAAAGAACAGGAAAATTTACAAGGAGAGATGTTTTCTTTTCATTATTACAAATGCTTATATAATTCATTTGATGAACATCATTAAGAAAAAATAAAAGAGTTAAATATTAAACATTTGGAAAGATTTGTTTTATTATTTTTTTTCTGTAAATTTAAGTCTTTATACTTCATACCAGTATATAGAATAATTTAACAGACCAAAGGAGGGAAAGAGGCAGATGGACTGATAAACAGATCAATAAGAAATAAATACCATCACTATACTAGTATGTATATTACACACTCAAGTGGAAATTGCATGCTCTTCTGATTTGGTAAACTGGCATCAGCTGTTTGAATCTCATTATGTGCTTGTGTGTTTATATGATGAAGCTATGATGCTTTAACAAAGGTAGCAGATAGCAATTTTAGACAACAAACTTCAAAATAATATTCTAAAATGTTCCTGCAGATCAAGGTCATTACTGTTAATTTAATTTTGTAAGAAGAACAAATAGTTTAAACCAAGGTCTGCTGGCACAATATGAACAGTGTATGCCCAGATCTGTTGGCACATTTTAAACAGTGTATGCCCAGATCTTTTGTTTACATTTTGAACAGTGTACACCCAGATCTGTTGGCACATTTTGAACAGTATGCCCAGATCTGTTGGCACATTTTGAACAGTGTATGCCCAGATCTGTTGGCACATTTTGAACAGTGTATGCCTTGATCTGCAGGCACATTTTGAACAGTGTATGCCAAGATCTGTTGGCACATTTTCAACAACATATGCCCAGGTCTGTTTGTATATTATAAACACTGTATGCCATGATCTGTAGGCACATTTTGAACAGTGTATACCCAGATCTGTTGGCACATTTTGAACAGTGTATACCCAGATCTGTTGGCACATTTTGAACAATGTATGCCTAGATCTGCTGGCACATTTTGAACAGTGTATGCCATGATCTATTGGCACATTTTGAACAGTGTATGCCTAGATCTGTTGGCACATTTTGAACAGTGTAAGCCATGATCTGTTGGTAAAAAAGAAATCTTATGCTAAAATAAGCCTAGCACAGATTCTGTTAAATCTGGGATCACCCTGCAATACTCATTATGCTGGGATCAGCCTAGCACAAACTTGGAATTATAATTGTCATATACATTTGTTTCATGCAGAATCTAGGATATGAGTAGCCCCCATAGAGAGCTACAGTTTTGTTTTAGTAGAGTAATTGTTATTGTCACACATTGACTTTAAATATTTATAATAATGGAACATGGACATGTAGAGAGAAGAGGGAGAGTACCGATACCCTAGTTCTCATGTGTTTATTTTCTTACAAGGCATGTTTTAAATATTCGATATTGTATGTCTATATTTTGTAATGTGTAAGTGGTGTCCATCCAGATTGGCTGGTACATTATAAACAGTGTATACGCAAATCTGCGTGCACATTATAAACAGTGTATACCTAGATATACAGGAGCAATATAACAAGTGTACACCCAGAATTACAGACTTATCATCTTCATTGTATATCCAGATCTGTTGGTCTTTTTTTTAAAACAATATATTACCCTGATATGTTATTTGATGTTGGTTTTGTATCACAGACAAGAAAATTTGTTATATAACGTGAAGTTCTCAGTTTGCTTTTGTTGTATTTATTTAACTATCAAGAAGCTGTGCTTGGAAGTTATTTCACCTTCATACATGCATGGGACGATGATGTATGAATCCAGCAGCTTGCTTGATATCCGTTTGCATTTTTCATTTCATGCATTCTCAAATATGCATCATACATGTAGTATCACTAATCCGGAACATTTCTGATAGCTGTTTGTCTTTCCACTTCATTTTTATCAGTTGTTTTCTTTCTAGGTTAAAAGTAAATAAATCAGGAGCAAGAACAGTAACCATTTACTTATATTTATTATAATTTATCCCCCATTTTGTGTTTTTGAGGGATATAGTTCTCGGTACATATATATTGATCTAACTGTGTCTTTAACAAGATAGATCCATAGTACTAATTTTAATACCTGGAGTCATGCTCTACCTTGGAGTGTGCAACTAAGTTGTCCAAAAATGCAGGCATTGCCTTCTACTGGGAAAGGGAACATGATTTTGCCCTATAATTTCATCATCATCATCATCATCATCATCATCATCATCATCAGTCTCTTGACCTAGTGTGGTTGTTGAGGCGCTGTGCTGCTGAACATCTGACCAGTTCCCTCCACTTGTATCGATTTGCTTAGATGTAAATTGAATGGCAGGATATAATTGCTTTTGAATGCTCTTTTGACTGAATGACAGTAGTTAATTGCTTTTGGAATGCTCTCTTGACTAAATGACAGTATTTAATTGCTTTTGAAATGCTCACTAGTAACAGTAGTTAATTGCTTTTGAAACGCCCACTTGAATGAGTGACAGTAGTAAATGCTCTTTTGAAATCACTTGAATGAGTGACAGTAGTAAATGCTCTTTTGACCTATTTTATTAGTGTAGCCTTTGGCAAAATATGTTGCATACAACCTTGGCTGGTGTTGTTATCAACTATGGTGACAAAATAAACTTTTGCAAATTCATAGATTTGTTTTCATAGCTTATTGGCCATTAACCCCCTTCCCCAGTCACTATTTCTTCATATCCATGCATATATTTAGTTAATAGTAAATGGACAACAGAGATCATGTTTTATTATCAGCAGTCAAATTAAATATTTTTTTATTATTATTAAATGGTTGGTCCATTAATTAAGGTTTATGTGCACTTGTTGGACTAGACACTATGTACTTGAGCCATATGACTTCACATAATCAAATTACAAACTATATTGTAATTAATTCTAACTGATAGAAATACCTAGATTACATGGCAGCAAATACAGAAAGGTAAATATCAACTGCCACTATAAAAACTTGTTAAAACTTTTGCTCCATTATCTAACACATCATACTTACTATCGATCCCCACTTCTGCCCCGCACACCAATCCATCACCTGAACAATCTTGTATTTCTATAATCCAGCAACTACATTTTGGCTAATATCCAAACATACAACCCTAACATTCAGCAAACATGGTTAGAAGTGTTGATACATATACTTTCATGCAAAAACACAAGGACCATTGGGTATGTTAACCCAACATTACTTCACTGCTCTTCTCAAACTTTGTTGCATGGCTTGTACTTTTAGTACAACCTACTTCAGATGTCCTTGCCTCTCTAAATTCTCCTCTTCCTTACTGCAGTGTCTGTGATTCTGGTAAATAGTCCACGATGCTTTCATATATATGGGTTAAACAGCATACCTGCAATGATGTTTAATGACTCTACACTTGTCCATATCTTGCTTGCATTGTCTTGAGACAGGAGACAGAACTGGAGAATGTACTTGTGTGTGTGTGTGTGTGTGTGTGTGTGTGTGTGTGTGTATATATATATATATATATATATATATATATATATATATATATATATATATATATATATATATATATATATATATATATATATATATATCTGAAGGCTATTGAAATGGATTGAAATGTTCTATCAATCCAAACATGCATTACACAATTCAGTTACTGGGTAGATTATGGGATTTCTCTCCCAATTAGAAGAAACCAGATGAGTGACATCAGGTATATACCAGGATTCCGATGTTCTACCAATGCAGATCAGTTTGATTACCATACCTATGGCTGAAATAATGAAAAAGATTTATTAACTACTGTCAATACGTTGTATACTTGGTTTGAGTCATACTACTATGACTACTACTATAACTGAGGGAAACTAAAGTGTGGAGGACAGAAGGAAGGAAGCAAATACAAAATGTGATATGTACAAAAAGACATTTTGGTGGAGTTAAAAATTCTGAGACAAATATATCAGACTTTATTTGCTAAATTCATGAGGAAAAAATCTTGATGCACCAAGATTTTGTAACATTCCATCACTACATCGATGCATACTGCCATTAAGATGCCACCTTAAGCGGCAGTTACTGCTACCACTTACACAGCAAGAACAGGAAGAGGATAAGTTAGACATGGAATTAGAAAAGGATTTAGACAGTTACAGTTGAAGACGTAAAGTGTACAAATTGTTGTTTATTTTATACCCCGAAACCTCCCAAAATCCTAAAACAAAACAAAAAAACACCAACGGTTCTTTTCAGAGTTACTTTTTCATCTAAAGTATCATCTAAATACTACTCAATGATTGCCAAATCAAGTAAAACTGATATCCCTTTCGACATGATTCCATGGTGTGTGAGTGTTCAAATATGCATCACATAATTCCATGGTATGTGAGTGTTAAAATAGGCATCACATGATTCAGTGGTATGTGAGTGTTGAAACAGGCATCACATGATTCAGTGGTAAGTGAGTGTTGAAATAGGCATCACATGATTCCATGGTGAGTGTTGTAATAGGCGTCACAGGATTCCATGGTGAGTGTTGTAATAGGCATCACAGGATTCCATGGTGTGTCTTGAAATAGTCATCAGAGGATTCTATGACATGTGAGTGTTGAAATAGGCATCAAATGATTTAATGGTTAGTGAGTGTTGAAATAGGCATCACATGATTTAATGGTATGTGGGTGTTGAAATAGGCATCACATGATTTTATGGTATGGGAGTGTTGAAATAGGCATCACATGATTCCATGGTGAGTTGAAATAGGCATCACAGGATTCCACGGTGTGTGTGTTGAAATAGGCATCACAGGATTCTATATGTGAATGTTGAAATAGGCATCACATGATTTAATGGTATGTGAGTGTTGAAATAGGCATCACATGATTCAATGGTATGTGAGTTGAAATCGGCATCACATGATTCAATGGAATGTGAGTCTTGAAATCGGCGTCACATGATGGTATGTGAGTCTTGAAATCGGCATGACATGATGGTATGTGAGTGTTGAAATCGGCATCACATGATGGTATGTGAGTGTTGAAATCGGCATCAGGATTTTATGGTATCTGTTGAAATAGATAGCACATGATTCCATGGTGTGTGAGTATTGAAATATGCATCACATGATTCTGAGGTGTGCGAGTGTGTGTTGAAGTATCTTGTCCATTGTACAACAAAACTCAAGAAAAAAGACTTACGTTTGAATAAAATGAAATTTTATAAATCATAAATGTCAATTTTTTTCACTGTCTCTATTTTTGTACTCACTGGCATGGATTCTTCCTCTTTACTGCTTTTTTTGTCTTGGTTTCTTGAATTGAAGGGTATGGGTTCTATTTCTCTTTATAAAGAACTCTCTTTCTGTGTTATGCTGCCTGTTCTCCGTTTACCTGGAAGTGGTAATATTTATTTTTAACGATATCTCTCTTTTCTCCTATCTTCCCTTTGTTTTGTCCTGGGCTTTCTAGAGCCCAACATCTTTTCTCTTGATATATATATATATATATATATATATATATATATATATATATATATATATATATATATATATATATATATATATATATATCTTGACGTTTTAATCTCGATTGTTGTCATCCGTAGTCTTATCTGAAGTACAAGTCTAATGACTCTTTAAATATCTGACCGGACGGGCGAATCTGTTTTGACTTTTCCATCATTTTCTGCACAGTCTAAAAACTGAATGAATTACATACTCTTTGTAAAACGTTTGGTATCAAGATGAATCAAGCACACTAGTCCAGTTAGAAAGCAAGAGAAGACGCTATGAGACAACAACAACTTTTGGTGTCGCCTCATGCTCTAAATGAAGTGTTGGCTCAAGTACATGTCAGTGATTTTGAAGATGATAAGAGTGAGCCTGAACCAACTTCTGCCACAAGGCCACGAGTGATTCAGTACTCGCGAAGATTTGTATCACATTCGAAAGTCATAAATCTAACCTCCAGAAAATTTATAACAACTGCTTACACCTAAACGGTGAACTTTAACGAGTTCAAGTCTACAATAACCCTTGGAGAAAGCAGCAGGTTTAATTAATCGTATGGTATTTATTGTTAGAGACACTGAAACGACAATGTCAGACTTACTAGGACGACCGTTGGAGACTCTGCACCTATCACGACAATTTGAAATCTCATATGTGGATCTAATTTAGTATATCAGCAGAATTAACACCATCCAAAGTCATCGACAAAATTCAACACGTTCAACAATCCAATGACGAGTTTAACACGACTATGCGAAACTAGCTCTTTACATGATCATCGATTCATATCCTAAAAGAACGGACGGCGCAACGTGTTGTTGGTGGACGAAGTTCTCAGTATTAAACATGGTATCTTCGAAATTAACAACTCACAAGACCAAACATGATTAGCCCGTGACAAAGTCATGGACAAACGTATGCTGAGAAGAATGATGCAGTGGAATGGGAAAGTACGTGTTAGATCATTCGACAGTCGGAGAGAGCCGCACAACGGGAAGAAGTCCTTTTAAAGGTGGCAGGCATTTCCATGCAAGCTGTGGCATTCATGATATGCAAAAGTTTAAAGACGTATTGGAACGTCGCTATAAAAAGTGAACCCTCAAAACGTTCGCGGAACTATCGCATTTCGTGGACCCGAGTTCCCAGACGGAAAATTCATTCAGTGTATCAACAAGACCATTTGGAGGATTAGAAATGAATCTCAAAACTTCGAAAAATCTAAAACTATATTTCACCTATAAACCTAAAGTTTAGAAAATCCTAATAATTTGTTTTCAAAATATAAAAATAATAATGAACGACTAAATCCCAACTGCAATTTTTCTTAGCTCAGTTTTTCATTAGGCGGTAGACAGAGCGTGTGAATTATTCAAATTAAAGATATCCTTACGAGATCAACATCGAAACCTTCATCAGCTAACCAGCCTCCCAGCCAGCAACGTGATCTACAACACACGACCCATAAATATATTTATATATGGATTAACAGTAAGTTTGGAACAGGAAACTCGGTAGTAAACCAACGGGTGAAAAGGTCTCGGTACCTATTTGTCATAATTAGACATGCCACAACATAACATACTCTTTTCCGTACCATTTCATCACATTGAACTAACCAAGTATTTGAGCAACAGTTCAAAAGTACAACATTCAATATACTATCTGTTTCGCTTTTTTGGCGCCAAAATTATTTTGTCCCTGGTTGCATACTTTGGACCGAACCCGTGGAGATCACTACACGATTTTCTATTACACTGAACACTGCAGCCTGGATAGTACAGGACTGGTACTATATGACTGAATCCTTTCGATCACAACACATGTCCAATTATCCGATGGCTAACATTTGCAACATAAATATCTCATTATATTTTGAAACATCATCTCCCCAGCAACTGTTGTACACTCATCTATTTTACTAATTGTAACCCTCTTTTTAACCAATCTCCTGCAAAATCCATTGAACGCATAATGAATAAAATTATGAACAAAGTAAAATGACTAAATAGGAAACAGTAAAAGAAGCTGAGAATAATACAATCACAATGTAGGGACAAATGCCACTGGCACAAATGAAAATATGCAAACTAGACCCTGATTTGACTCAACACTGTTCCTCCTGGAAAAGGATATTTCGCTCAATAACTTTGAATTAACCATGCAGTGACTTATTCTATCCACATTCTTGACAATACCGTCCCTAAACAGTCCTTCGGAAAATATTTTCAAAATGTCCACAACATAGACCCAGAAATTCTCAGTTTTTAAAATGATTTTGTAAGAGGCAGTGACTCTGACTTGAGCATAAACATTACCATGAAAACTCTCCTCTAAACAACCCCCAACCGGCCATATAGATAAATATATAAACCAATTGACATGACCCAAAAAAACGAGGGGAGAGACTACCTGATAACTGCTTTATTTATATGGTCAAAATCCGAACAATAATCCGAACAGTTAAATGGGTTCAAAACACGTAAAAAGTAATTACAGTTCTAATTAGAAACTTCGTCAGCGTGCTGAGCTTCTAGAGCCGGGTAACTCTTCGCGGAGATAAAATATGTTGCCAGAAGTAAACTCGAGACTCGGAGTCCTGGACCAGAAGTTAGGCGGGTACCCTCACACACTGACATACCAGAAAATGAAAGGGCCGATAAATAAGCCAGAAATAAACTAAACGATTCCAGTGACATTATCAACTGAAAAGTGTTATGTGCACACATTAAGTGTCGAGTGGGGTCCATTAGTTCGACAAATAATTAAAGAATACGTTGTGTGTACAATAATCAGGTGTATATTGCCGAAAGGTCTCAAACATCTATAATAAAAGATCACCATCAACATAAGTCAAGCTTGTTCGAGCGGCATCAAGACACACTAGCTATCGAAAGACTTTGGAGTGACCAACAAAACCGGCTGAAACCGCCAGCCGTGAACCAGATGCTGCCGGGGAAACACACGGCCCGTTTATGGGCTAATATAATTAAACCTTGCCAGAAGGTTTCGGTTTAGCTTTGTAAACCCATTTTAAATCTTTTTTAAAATGTACCAAGTTGATCCATTAGAACATAGCTCCGAAATTCCTCGATATAAATGTATATCTAAGTAAAATGACTAAAATGGTAAGCTGTTACCCTCGCCCATTGTTATATTTTTTTCTTTCTTCTTATGTAAGCCTAAATTCTAAAAATGGTATAGAGTAAGCAATATTGAAACTGTTCACTTACGAGATGTGGTTTACACATCATTGACCGTTAGGGACAGTTCTTATTACATAACTGGACAGAATTTGATTAAAAGGATGTTTATGGCGCTTCGAAACTCCAATAATGACTTTTCCTCCTTCACCTCGCTCTGACATTGAGACGTTAGGATTTTTCAGTGCACACATTAACGCGTCGAAGGGATGCCTTGTACACATTTGGCGAGTAATTAAATAAAACTCTGTGCGTACATTTTGTTGAGACGTACGTCCCCAAATAGCCGAACAAGTTTAAATTGTAAGTCGACCAGTCTTGCCGCATATAAAAGGAGAAAGCCTCACTAAAACTAGCCAAATACTTTGTTAGAGAAGTCATGGAAGAAGAGAGGACAAATATCAAGAAGGCTTGGGATGAGAATAAGAGAGAGAAAGTGTGCCAGAAAAAAAGAACAGGAACATGCTCGTCTCAGTGAACATTTGATCCAAGTACAATGACACATGAGAGAAGGGTGAAAAGAAGATAAACCAGAGGATTGGGAAAAGGAAGCTGATGGGCCTCCTTTTAGATTCACCATTACCACAAAATATAATTGATTTAGATCCTGACCCGGGAGGTGTGACATCTATAGTATCTACCAAACTTCAAAGGTCCTTTTCATGTAACCCAGATCTCCAAAAAGGAGTAATACTAATCTTCTTTGCCAGACAATATTTTGTGTTTTATGTGTATATGTATGCTTGTGCATTTATATTTTGTTGACAAATTCTTAAAACCCCTTATACACCTTTTGTGATGGTATGCATCTGAGGATATAGTACTGTATTGGACTTACCATTGCTGTGTGGTCGATTCGCAATGAAATGTGATAATCCGACGCCCAATATGGCTATCATAGCATTCATTCAACTGTCTGCAAGCAGCTTAAAAACATTTTATCCGATAGTATGTATCAGCAATGGCGGAGTTGTTTGTTTGTTTGTTTGTTTGTTTGATTAGGATTTTTAACGTAGCTTTAACAATTTTTCAGTCATATCGCTACGATGTCTGCATTGAGGCAGTTTATAGTGATGTCTAGCACTGAGACATCATGCCGCAGACATGTAGCATGATGTCTCACCCAGTCACATTATCCTGACACCAGGCCGACCAGTCCTAACACTAACCTCTTAATGCTGAGCGTCAAGCGAGGCAGCTGTTAGTACCATTTTTGTAAGTCTTTGGTATGACTCGGCCGGGGATCAATGGCGGAGTTGTGAAAACGTAATATATAGGTTATTTGGGCAGAAATAATTTAATGTGTGATGAACGCTTTTTGAGTCAAAAGGTTAAGAAGTTTAAAGTTATATTGCAGATGTGAAATCTAAGATATTTGACTATAGAGAGTGCAGATATTAGCTTGAATTATTTTGTCTAATGAAAAATATTTCTGCATGGACAATTCATTTTGTAGTAGACAAGAGTATTCTGGAAACGACATTGGTTATTTCAAAAGAGTCTTTGTGCGGGTAGATCTTACCTTATCAGGTAAAAAATAAAACATTATCTGATAGACCAAATAATGAGTATTACCTTTCTTTCTTTCTACTCAAAAGAAAGAAAGCAATTACATTCCAAGTTTACGTGAAATGTACCTCAAAAGTCGAACCATGCTCAAACTAGGTCAAATAGCTGGCAGATCCCAATAATGTAGTCAACCAACGTTCAGAATGTAGCCCAGGTCTATGCCTGAATTAAACTAAGACTGGCTTTGAAAACCAACAGCAACAGGTGCAATGCTCGGTGTTAAGGGGTGTCCTGCATAATTGGGTTTCAGACTACAACTAAATGGAAAAGCAGTGAGTTATGTCCCCTTTGCGATAACAACACGAGTGTATTATTTAGTGCCTACTTTACATTTTATTAAAATCATTATCTTATTTATGTAGGCATTTATATTGTAAGTGTTTCGGCTAATATTTGTTTCTGCGTATACATTCGTACTTGTATGCTTATATATATATATATATATATATATATATATATATATATATATATATATATATATATATATATATATATATATATATATATTAATAAAATGTTATTAGGTAGTAAATATTAAAATAGCGCTTTACAGTCAAAAATGAACGTAAACAAGATCGGTTGGTGTAGTGATGGTTGAGTGTATCGGTTTTACTTGACAAACATACTTTCTGTATACATCGTTGGTTAGTTTTCTCTTGTATGTTAAATTTATAATTTTTCTCATTTTTCTGCAAAACTTCCCCCTCCCCCAAAAAACAACTGTCGTTTGAGACCTAAGGCGAAGGCACGTGGCTTGTTTTAAATTCCAAAGCTATTTGGTTGTGAATATGACTAGTTACGAATTACATAGATGTGAGGCGATGGCAGTGTCTTAAACCCTCAGGACAAACTTTGTAACATAGCGCCAAAATTTGTCGAGTATACAAACACGATGTTCCCAAGGTAAAACATCTTTACTGTCGGTCAGAAAGTCACTCCGTTACAAAACTGAAATGGTAGTTACAATGTCATCTACGAACAAGTGGAAATCGAAATAAATTTATTTTCTTTATTATATTAATTTAGGTTACCATTCTATATTGGGTTGTTTTCGAAGACGTGACGATTTTGTATGTAAATACCCACAATGCAACGCGAATACCTTGCGCCGTCATTTTGAGTCGCTAACAAACCTTTGTCAAGATTAGTCATCACGTATATTCAAGATAACAATCTAATTAATTGCCGATGAGAATATTTACTTTATCGAAATGATACATAGATTATGCTTGAAATTAAGAGTCATATAGTACGAAACAAAATGTCGTTGAAAGTTCTCTGGCTTTTATGGAAATACAGAATAGTGAAGTTGAACCGTAATCGTGCAAATAGTTAAGAAGAAATGCAGTTATTTTTTGTTATTTTACAAACAGACAATGTTGACATTTTTTAAAAAAAATATTAGTACGGTCAAATATTGTATTTGTGGTCAATATGATGGACGTACGATTATATTGAATGAAAGTAATTGCATGTCAAATAAGTTTCATCTTCAGTGTATTAAGAAAGAATCATGTACCTAACGGAACATGACTTTGTTCCGAATATCAAAAGCTAGTATTCTTGAAATGCTTTTAGAAATATGAAATATAATGTTACTGATTGGGTTTTTAACTTGATCGATATCCGAATTGTTTTCAGTCCATGAAAATTAAAAATCATTATATGCTTTTGCTTGTTTGTGTATTCATTTGTTTATTCGTATGTTTATCGATAGATCCTTGTGCTTTTGAAACAATAACAAAGACAGATGAAATTTCAATGTTTTACTTGAAGAATGAAACGGGAAAAGTCACGTATTTGGCTATCTGTGGTTGCTATGCACACTAGAACGTGATGTATTATTTTATCTTTACGCACAAAATGTGACTCGCAATAATCATTATGTGGGAAGAACAATATCACTTGTTAGGTTCCAATTTGCATGGCTAGGGACAAAATAGCGGACATGGACAAGTTTTGTAACGTCATGTGAAAACAACAGATACATACAAAACAGGTTACTACATTGGAGCGCATTCAGTAATACAGATGTAGAGGATCTCAAGTGGGTAATGATTTAATATTAAATTTATAAAACTCGTTGAATAATTTCTAGCTTTTGCGAGCAAAATCTGGACATTATTGAACTAGTTTTAATTTTGTATATATAATAATGTTTAGGTTTGTTTATTATGACAGATGGTCCACCTTTCATTTGATGTGCATAAAATATAATGCGAAACAAAGTTGAATTAGTAAAAGCAGATTATATTTTTTTTTACAAACTATAAATCAAAGCAAACGCTTCCATCAAAATAAACAGAACATTTTATAACGACAAAATCATTTTTCTCAAAACAGAATGATCAATGCGATGTGATGCCACATTGTTTGATACAGTAAACAGTAGGTGTAGATTACGAATTTACCCTAAAATGTAACTTTCAGAACTAAACATTAAATTGTTGCGATTTTTTAACGGTGAAATAGGACTGCTGGATGTAGACATTCCAACATTTACTACAATGAATTTGTGACAGGATATTTGCACTATTTTACTGGAACAATAGACCGTACAGAAGACGTAAACAAATTTCGTTTTGAGTCGCATTTGCATTTCTAATATACCGCGTAAAGATGCTGTTGTTGTATAAAGTTATGTCAGTTAGAAGACCCATTTATGTCCAATTATTCTGTTAACACTTAAACCACGCTTATATATACGAAGGATTCTATATCTTTGTTACATATATGAATCTCCCTCCCCCACCCAACCATAAAAAACAATAACCTCTGTTTTACTTCTTATTGTTGTTATTGCTTTGTGTTTTGACGCTTTACGCCATTTTCTCATGATATTGATATACATGATATTACAAACCCCTGTGTGTGTAACAGATCCATATTCAGACAGCTGAGATAACTATTCCTCAATTTCCTTTCACGAGTTAAGTTTAAATATGGCCGCCAAAAATGTTAATTCAAAACTAAATATTCAACAAGGCGGGGTTAAAAACGTTCACATACGATCCTAGCCAATCAGTAAAGATGATACTGCACAATACTTTAATGGGCTAGTTTTTAGACCAATCAGAATTACATCAACTGATATATTAACGTGTGATAATATCAAAAATATGAAACTGCACATACTTTAGGTAAATTATACCTACATTGTGCTAAAAGCTGTTACGAAGAGGTATGCCGTACCATTAACACATTTATGGCCGGTACGTCATTACTGGAAAGACGGGTTCTAGGTTGTGTGAGAGTGGGATGGGGGTCGGTATTGTACTTGTTATACTCTACGTGTACCACTGAGTGCAGTTCAGTTTTTACATTATGACTGTTAGACAATATATACAGGTTTTTTGTCTTGGTAAAGATTGGTATACAAACTGTGGATTTTGCGATTACGCTAGATAAGTTTAATTAACTTGGATAGGACACTAATATTTATCTTAATATCTCGGTACATTTGTGTCATGAAATCAATGCTAAATGGGTGGTATGTCCTAAGGGTCATTTACTTTTGGAAGAGATGTAACAACAACAAGAAAAGAAGAAATAAATCATCTCGGAAGTAGTGTAATATTCATATCAACCTACATAAATATTAACATTATGGCTAGAATGTCGAAATATAGAAATGTTCATAGGAATGTAAAAGTAATCTCCTGCATAGATATGTCTCAACATTCCTTAATGACTTTTATTCTTGATGATAAATTATATATTGTTGACTGATTTTTCTTTAACGCCTATTTTGAATAATGGAATATTTTTTAAATATGCCAATTACACGTTAGTTTGGCAGGGGAAGCCCTCGGATGAACATAAGCAGCACGATGTAGGCTTTGCCGTAAAGAACACGCTAGTCGCCTTTACTGAACCTCTGTCATCAGGTATTAATATAATCCTTGCCCTCCGGCTGTCAACATCCTTAGGCCCGGTCAACATCTTTAGCGTGTATGCTCCATCCCTCCGCTCCACCGACGAGGAGAAAGACAAGTTTTATGAGGCTCTGGATTAGGCAATATCCAGTATCCCAAACAAGGAAGGAGACTTTAATACTGTAAGGCCCCTTTTTGGTCCTTAAGGGTGCTACATATATTTGTACATAGGAAAAGAGAGTGACGTGTTATAGACGGTCAAAGTTTGGGGTTGGGGCGATGAAAGAGGGCTTATATAATCAACATAAAATCGAGAACAGTTTGACAATGTTTAATGAAGTCTAAAATTAAATAAATAAATATGAATTATCTATAGTTATAGTGAACAACCAGATTCTGTAATTATAATATAACAGACTGTATGGGGGGGGGGTAGGGCTGTCAGGTGTGGTGGGAGACAACTGTTACAATCTATTTTTCATGGAACAAATCTATTATTCTTGTTCATTCAGTGTTGTAATATGCTATTCTTAAATATCAAAGGTACTCACTCGACGCTTTGCTCTGACAGTTCGAATTCTGGCGCCGACTGTACTCGTCAGTTGTCTGCTCTACAATGACAGCACTCCCCTATTTATAACCTTCCCCCAGACACCACGTGAGACAATTTAGCCAATCGCAGAATGCATGGTAATCCATGTAACCAATCAGTGTCTTGTATGGTGTGCCATGCATTGCATTTTAAACAATACAGTTTTGTATGGTATGCCATACAGTTTTGTATGGTATACCATGTCAACATTATAAACACATAAATTACATTATAATAAGTAATTGAATGCAGTAGGGCTTGTCTATGAAACAAATAAGAATAGTTTATGAGCTCATGTTTATGTGAAATCAAACTTTATGATGATAACTTAAGTCTTGAATAATTGAATCGATTCATATAGACGCGGGTTCTGCACTTTATGCAGACGACAGCTATTGTCACATCAAAACATGAATTGCATACATCGATACAAAGGTAATGCAATGATGTTATCACTAAAACATGCAAATTACTTTATTAGTAGTACCCTACTGTCATTAGAGAGAATAATCACAAATACCAGCATATAGAGTTTCGAAATACGAACTCATGTAAATCCAAAATGGCGGACATCGTGATATAGTGATATACGTGGACTTTTCCCATCATGATTTTGTAGGTATTTTACATAAATTACAAATAGTAATAGTATAAGAGCATAATATGTGTATCAGATAAGCTAAATAGTACGCTCTGAAAACACTTTATGACAGACCTTCAAAGACGATTTACCGAAATAACCTCACCCTCGAAATTAGGTTACACATGTTAAGATACGTTGCCAGGATTGACTGTTAACTTGACAGACCATATACATTATAGATATACATTGTTTATATGCTTTGTAAATGAACATTATAATTCATATTCATATGTACCATATTTATAAAAACAACTTAATAGAAGCAAAAACTGAACATTGTTTCCGAGTCAGTGACTCTAAACATGGTCATTACAATACTATAGTGGGAGCTGACCATGAGGTCTGGTCCACATGTCTCGGCTTTTACGGAAGAGGCAAGATCAAAGAGACTGGTCAGCGACTGCTGGATATGTGCTGCTCCCACAGCCTATGTGTGACCAACACTTTTTTCCAAGGCAAGGAGATCCACCAGGTGTCATGAGACACCCACGTTCACTCCACCGGCACCAAGTTAGACCTTGTTATCACCAGGTATGCGGAACTGGCCAGCGCTCTCCTCATCGGAAGCTACCACAGTGCCGACTGTGACACGGACCATTCCCTTGTGGTCAGTAAGGTACGAATATTACCCAAGAAGCTGAACCATGCCAAGAAGAAGGGTTACCCTTGCATCAACACCTGCTGTGCAAGCGACCCAGAGAAAACACAGCCGTTCATCAGCAAAGTGCAGGAAGCTCTCACCAAAGTGACACCTGATGACACCATTGACTCCAAGTGGTCCCATCACCGTGGCTCTATGTACAACGCAGCCATTATAGCTTACGGGAAGAGGGAATGGAAAAATGCCGACTGGTATGAGGCAAAGTTGGAGGAGATAGAGCACGTGACTGAAGCAAAGAGAAAAGCCCTCCTGGCATACAAGGCTGCACCTAGCCTAAGAACATTGGAAGCAGTCAGGACTGCAAGGATCAACGCCCTGAAGACCGCCCTCCACTGTGCCAACATCTACTGGCTTTGAAACAGTATACAAAAAGCTGCAGACACCGAGGATGCAAGAGAAATGTATGAGGGCATCAAGAAGACGACAGGCCCCCCACCTCAAAGATCGCCCCCCCACCTCAAATCCAAGACAGGCGAAGCCATCACAGACTAGGAGAAACAACTGCGGCGATGGGTTGAGCACTATCTCGAGCTATATGCTACCCAAAACAGCATCACTGACACTGCACTAGATGCTATTCCAGACCTGCCTGTCATGGAGAAGCTAAACACGTAGTCCACCCTGGAAGAGCTCGGAAAAGCCATAGAATGCCTTGCCTGTGGGAAGGCTCCTGGAAGCGACGGCATTCCGCCTGAAATCCTCATGATTGGGAAACCAGTGCTGCTCAAGCCGCTACACATACTCCTCTGCCTCTGCTGAGAACAGGGATACATCCCACAGGACATGCCTGACGCCAACATCGTCACTTTGTACAAGAGCAAGGGAGACCGTAGCGACTGCAAGAACTACAGGGGCATCTCCCTCCTCAGCATTGTCGGAAAGGCTATCGCCCATGTTGCCTTGGCGCGCTTACAGATCCTAGCCTCCCGCGTCAACCCAGAGTCCCATTGTGGATTTCGAGCCGACAGGTCAACGGTAGACATGATCTTCTCACTACGTCAGCTACAGGAGAAGTGTCATGAGCAGCAGATGCCTCTCTACATCACCTTCATAGACCTGACGAAGGCATTTGACCTGGTCAGTCGGAGAGGACTCTTTAGACTCCTTCAGAAGATTGGCTGCCCTCCACGTCTATTTGCTGTCCTATGTCGTTCCACGAGAACCTACACAGCACAGTGTGATTCAATGGCTCAACATCAGAGGCATTCCCAGTAATCAAAGGCGTCAAATAAGGCTGTATGCTTGCGCCGATGCTCTTCGCTATATTCGTCTCAATGCTCCTTCAGTACGCCTTCAAAAACTACAGTGATGGAGTGTACATCCATACCAGGGCTGACGGAAAGCTGTTCAACATTGCCCGTCTCCGAGCTAAGACTAAAGTCACAAAGGTACTCATCCGTGAATTGCTTTACGCCGACGATGCAGCCTTGACATCCCACACGGAAGATGGATTTCAGCAGCTGCTATGCCGCCTCTCCAACGCTTGCAAGGAATTTGGACTGACCATTAGCTTGAAGAAAACGAAGATCATGACGCAAGATGAATGGACCCAGGCCGCATTCCTAAGGTCTTGTTATATGAGGAGCTAGCAGAAGGTACACGACCGACTAGACGTCCACGCCTGCGCTACTAAGATGTTTGCAAGAGGGACATGAAGACGGGCAATATTGATGTCAACAACTGGGAGAGCTGTGCTAACGACCATCCCACCTGGCGCCTAGCTGTCAAGCAGGGAGTTAGCAAAACTGAGGATGACAGAAATAGAAAGCATGCTAAAAAGAGAGCCAGAAAGAAGGAACAGCTGACTCTGGAGCTACGCCATCGTCTCACGTAGATGGACGGATGCCAAGAATAATATAACTAATATGCAGCTTATATTTTTATGTTAATGTAAAAAAAAATGAAAAATATTCAGTTACTTTTAATCATGATTTATTGTGCAGATCAGAACCCGTGGACAAATTACCCCATTTTGACTTTTAATGACATCTTTGCACCTTTGTACTTTTTCTTGTGATCTCTGGTCCTTTGTTTTTAAAATTATTAGGCAAGCAAACATGCAAATTGATCGTACAGATTGTATTTCAGTACTAATGTTTTTTTTTTTATAATATAATACTAAGATCCAACCGCAGCTTGAAGTCTATTGTTCTTGTAGTAGATTTGTAAAAGGATTACTTCATTGTAAGCTCACTCTTAAAATGGCAGAATTACGTGAGGTCATTAAGATCATTTGATACATTGACAAAGTTCTCAGAGGTTGTCTGGTATCCTGGACTTATGTAAATGAAAATGTCGGGATTTATTATCACCGGTATGTTTATTCATTCTAATTGTTTACGTTTGCAGCCATGTAATTCTCTCTCTCTCTCTCTCTCTCTCTCTCTCTCTCTCTCTCTCTCTCTCTCTCTCTCACACACACACACACACACACACACACACACACACACACACACAGAGAAACGAGGAACGATAGGTCAATCACCTGCAATGTTCTGAGAAATGAACTTACGCCAGGTCAAGGAACCCAGAGTAGTCTTAATTACAACTTGCGAATTCTAATATATAAAAT
The DNA here is from genome assembly GCA_030141615.1 of Unio pictorum. Lineage (NCBI taxonomy): Eukaryota > Metazoa > Mollusca > Bivalvia > Unionida > Unionidae > Unio > Unio pictorum. Next base: position 1,709,353 of record JARLTB010000323.1, read on the forward strand.
TCCAGGTGTGCATATTAGGTCCGAAAAAAGCCACCGGCTCAAAACGATTGTTGTAATGGACCAAATGAACATTATCTGTAATATTAATCATAATGACTAGAGGAAATATGTATTATTTACTGATTCATATCGATAACGTTTAAACATCGCATGCGAACTAGCTTTTTATTGAAATCTCGTTCTGTTGATATGACACGAGCTTGATTCCAATCTGTACAACATTAAAACCTAGTTTGTTTTTCCATAGCATTTATAAATGCTTACATTTAATTCGTACTGATAATATGCATTCAACTAGTTCGTTTTTCCATATCATTTGTAAATGTTTGTCTTTAAGTCGTATTGATAAGATGCATTCAGCTAGTTTTCTTTCAACAATTCATTATTTGTAAAATGTGGTCGTTCAAAACGGACACCCTAGTGTGACGTATTACAATTATTTATTTTAAACCCCAGAGATACTTTGCAATTCAAGCGATATAATTTTAAATTTTTGTATATCAGTATAATCGTACTCATGAAGTTTATGACTTTTGTTTCTTCTCCATAAAATATTTCTAAACTTTCAAGAAGAATTTTTTTAAAGTTATATCTAATAAGATTACTGAGATCATACATGTACTGTTTCATTTCGATAATGTATCCAAGCACATTAGGTTTCAGTACATCAATTCACACGATAAACGATAAAGGTACTGGAAGGCATTTGCATTTGATAAACATTTATGAAATATACAAACAGGGTGCACCACTATGAACCAAGAATATCCGAATGCGTCAGATATTTCAGGAAATAAGCATATTAACCAAATCAAATTTGTCAGGACATGCAATACATTTTTATATAAAATATATCAGCTATGTTCATTTGTTGAGGGCTAAAGACATGATTTCTATAGAGGTAGAATATTTTTTTTAACTCTCCCACAACATTGGGTTGCACACTTGTTTTTAAACACGAAGATGAAGGAGCAAGCAGAGGAAGAAGAAGCGGGTCAAAATTGGTCTCTCACATACCCGCGTTGTCGCTGGATAAAATGATCGTATTCGATATAAGTTTGTTGATAATCCAAATACATTCTGCTATTCTTTTGAATTATCGTTGATATACAATATTATGTTTACATTCAAATGGTATTATTAATGTCAATCAATGGCGATGATGTTGTGGTTGGGCAGATAACGATGATTAAAGATACACACACATATACATATACATATACATATATATATATATATATATATATATATATATATATATATATATATATATATATATATATATATATATATATACAATATTCAGGTAACTTCTACATTGGACATGTCTTATATGTTTCTTTTTACAGTATCTGTAGAGATAACTCGAGGCGATGTTCTTGTCATAGGTTAACCAGCATCATTTAGAGAGCCTGTGCTGTAAAGAAAACAACTTGCAGTGGGTCAATTATTGCAATTCCGGTCCAGGCCCAATGCCTGATCTTAGAATGTGAACTGTCTCGGAAATACACACATACAACACATGCCATTATATTCATATTAAACAAATAATTCTATACAATCAATGCTAGGAGTTCATTAAGTCTAACTCATGTATCATCACTAAAATGAGACTAAAACAAACTAAATATGTTGAGAAGGATTACGTCCATCAGAAATTGATGTAATATATTTGGGGAAAGATACAAACATCACTCGATTAAATAACGGCCTCCCACACCATATTCGTGTTATTCATCCCCAAAATTTCACGGGTAAAAGCGTCACCCGTGCCTGGTCCTGTCCACACGTTTATTTTCTACTTTTAATAACGACGGCTAATTTTTGAACAACTCTATTAAATTTCAGATTATTTGGAGGAGATGTGGTTCCACTCCTTACACGTGTAACACTGTTTTTCATTATAACCAACACCTTTTCAAACATAAATCTTGCACCTTTAGTAGTTCCAGTTTGTTTGTGTGGTTAGGATTTTTGTCTTCAAACTGATTACCTGACGTACGTTTTATGGAGGCAACATTTTGGGTACCTTCCAGAGATTCAATCAAATAGTCTACCAGTATAGCCATGTAAAAGATATTTTAAGGACTTTTACCTTAGAAGTACAAGGAGTTAACAACTGGTCTCTTGGTAATAAATCTTCCAGGCCCGTTTACATTTTCTTTACATTTACGTTTTACTCAACCTTGTTTGTACACAAGCTCCACATTTACTGACAAACCAGATGAATATTTCCTCTCTCGGTTTCACTCTTTTTCAATTTAGTTTTGTCTTAAAAGCGCCATAATCTAACGCTCAGTTCGTGGGGAAACGCGAATACACATCCAGTCTTTTACATTTAGTATCTAACTTTAGTTGCTTGCGGCCAGTGGTATATATCGATAAGGTCTATGCAACCAGCAGTCCACACCATCTTTGTTCGCATCAAATGAAGCCGATTTTTGACATCCTAACATGCCTTAGTTACTTTTGTCTCGCATATTTCATAGGTTTTTATAATTAAATGTTTTTCTTTATCCATTGAATTGCTCTGTATTTGGACTCAATATACGTAGCATCTCTGATCATTTACAATCTTTTCTGTTCAGCACCCGTTTCCAACTTTATTATTTCCTTCTTTCATGTTTATTTCTATCTTGTCGGCTAAGTGCTTTTTTGCTTTCCGAAATGTACTTTTTCTAATACTATATTCGCTTCCACTTACTTTTTTAAGTGACGGCCTGATTAATACAGCTGATAAAATCACCAATCCCACATGCACTACCATCTGAAAAATACATTAATGAGAACGATACGGAAATCAATCTCATTGTCCTTCCCAGATGGCAACAACATAAAATTTTTGTATTATCGAGATGTATGTATCCATATATACAAAGAAAGGGACAAGCGAAAGATGAAAGTTAGGGAATCCACCCCATATTCATCTGAAAAATGAACCTGCAGGATTTCAGTTATGCAGCGTTATATACGTTATAGTGACACCGCATGTGATCCACGTGATATTTATTTCTTTACTACCCGTAATATATCTAGGACTAGCAAACACAAATTGTATATTATTGAAATCCCAGGCAATTGTGGTATTGGTTGACAAGATTATTCAAAATATATTCCTTTTTGTTTTCCTTTCACCAGAAAGAAAATTAACAGGAATTGTGCTATGTACGTACATATTGGTACATATGAAAGTTTCGATAAAGCTGAATTATTGTTTAATTCTACAGAATGTATTGAAATATTAACTAACGAAAAACACATATTGCGTGTAATTAAAACACGCTACCGAATTTAATATTAATTAGCTGACATACGGACATTATATCACCTGCTGAAGCTGGTGATAACCCCAGGGTAGACGTTTTAGCTATATATGGACATATATAAATATGCCAGTTTTTCAAACATACCGGCATCCATGATATAGCAGTTCGGCATAAAACTATATTGCCAGCAAGTTATACAGTGTTGGTGAGTTGATCCTGTTTAATATCAAGCCATGGAGGGACAAAAGCTTTTAGCTTTAGCACTGATGGTCTGCGTAAATGTTGGTAAGTTTGCTTAGCTGATAATTATATTGTCTTGGATTGTCGATTTTGGAGTTAGTAAGTAAAACAGTGTCTAATATCATTGGTTCTGATGGCCGGTTTCAAAAGTTGGAAAGTAATTCGAGTTGTTGAGAGTAGTGATCCTGATGACCGGTCTACAAGCTGGTGTTCATTATGCGCGGTCTATAAGCTGGTGTTAACTTATGACCGGTCTACAAGCTGGTGTTCCTTATGACCGGTCTACAAGCTGGTGTTCCTTATGACCTGTCTACAAGCTTGTGAAACACCGCATTTATTAAAGCTGCATTTATCGTTATCCTTACTGGATATCATATTTTGACAATTCAACCAAAATTATCAAAAGAGCATTGCTTACTTAACAAAAATACACTTTTCTTGAAACATTAATTGCGTTAAAATGTTAATGTGTATGAAGTAAAATGAGATTCGTATCCCAACGCTTTTTCTAAAGTGTCCACCATGTTGTGACACTCTCCGCCCGATTGGATGTATCCATCTGTCTATCCGATACTGCATAGACCGCTTGGCGAAATTTCACTGAATGTTGCTATGTTCATCCTAAGGTAACTATCTATGAGAGAAGTGTCATCCTTGTCCCACATATATGGTGGCCCTTCCAGGTGTATAGTTTGAGTTCAGAGAAGATAGAGCAAGGTATATATATATATATATATATATATATATATATATATATATATATATATATATATATATATATATATATATATATATATATATATATATATATATATATATATATATATATATATATATAAAGTGTAAAAAAGGCACATACTATTTATAGCAGAATTAGTGATAATATATTCTGGTGTGATCAGGGACTAATTTGTGTAAAGAGATTGGGGTGGAGGTGGAAGGAATATTCCGTGTAAAGCGTGAAAATTTGCGTTAGCGACTAATTGCAGTCGCACCAGATTCTATATTCCTTTTTATATTAAAACATACACGGCACGCACGATTATGCTAATTACTATACTATTTCGATCGTTTCTTCCTGTATATAGCAAAATCATGTCTGGAACACGTACTATATATTTTTTTCCTTTTAAATATATTTTAGCCGCAGCCCAAGTAACCTTGTCTGACAAGAATCGAATCGCAAGCGTGCACGACAAGTACAGGTCTTCGGTCCAATCATCTAATATGATGAAAATGGTGCGTATTTCCGTCTCTGTCCGTCTGTTTGTCTGTCTGTCGTCTGCATCTCTCTCAAAACGCTCTGGTTCTTACCTGTGTCTTTGCTTTCCCTTAGAGATGAATATTCAGGATTTTAAAACTCATTAGGTTATGTTTCATAAAACTATTCACTCCAAAAGAAAAGCAACATTTAAAAAAAGTATTTTTTCAAACAGAATCATTTATTTTGAAAGATGAATATTTTTATAAGACCCACATATGTTATGTAAAAAAATATTTTGTTGTCACTTGTTGTGAAGGATTTTGTTATGTATGATGTGATTAACTTTACATAACCTTCTTCTCATGCCTTGCTATGAGAAGGAATTACTCGTAAGTTAAGGAACGTCAATATCCATGGTGAGAGAGAGAGAGAGAGAGAGAGAGAGAGAGAGAGAGAGAGAGAGAGAGAGAGAGAGAGAGAGAGAGAAAGGAAGAGGTGTCGCCACGAAGATAAGTCACAGCTACATCTTGAATGAAGAGTCCAACATCTATTTTCTGCTGATATGGAGAACTTTATTTAAATAATCAACACACATATATATTATTACATTCTAGAAACACATCTAAAAACTTTATAATAAAAATTCATGAAATACATATTAGATTTTCCTTATTAAGCTGTCCAACTTCATTTATTAGTATAACTTCTGCATTTTAGAATATCATACAATAGTTAATTCTCGATCAATTTCAAGATAGCCAAAAGTATAAAATGTAATAACTTTAATTAATGCAACAATTAATTTAAAGAAATGTATTTTACTTATTTTAAAATAGAATATTGATTAGAATATATTGCTAGATATTATTCTTTCTTACTTAAAGAATACTTTATTTCAATCATTAAATCAAAAAATGAAGTTGGTAGCAAATTCAACCTTTACAATAAAAATTACATAAATATAATTAAATATGAATTCTTTAAAACATTTAACATTCTGTTACAGTATATTATAAATAAAAGAATTCAGTAGCAATGTTGCAAACATATCAATTTTACCATTAAAATCTCAAACATTAAAAATACCTATTTCTAAAAGAAGTTACGACATATACAGTTTTCTTACCTGGAATGAGGAGTCAAACATCTATTTTCTGCTGATACCGAGAACTAATCTGATCCGATTGCGCATCTGTATTTATACACATTCGGCCAGATTCAGGGTTAGACAAAGTCATACCCTCCATGTACCAGTCAGAAAAATGCTGACTCTCCCCCAAGCAAGAACCGGTTCCAACAGGTGGAAACCAATTTGTTTTACGTCATAAGACTTAGTCTTGTGGTTTATTTATATTCGTTTGGCGCCGTTACACCAAATATGGGTATCCGTTGTTGGAAGCCATCTTGTTTTATGTCGTTTAGAAGTTTCTTAGAGAAAGATTACTCCACTTTTATTAACCGAATTGGACTTCCGCCAATGTCTAGGTTACAGAATATATATTTTTACTAATGGAATCTAGAGATTATAGCTGAGTCTGCAAAATGGCATGTATTATGTTTTTTGTTATATGTTTCCACACAACACTGTACATTAGCAAAGCTCTTAGTTATTTGTACCGGTCTTATGTAGAATGGCTATATACATTGCCTTTTTTCACTTGCTCAGCAACCATTTCTAGTCTATATAGTTGTGCTAGAAAAACAAATGAAATTACCTTTAATATATTTTAAAATATAAATAAATAAAACATTACTTTAATACAATTCAAAGAAAATGGCAATATTATTAATTTTACTAAAAATTCTGTCCTAACACAAACACTAAGAGTTGAAATCACAAATGCACGTAAATTAAAATTCCCATGCTAGTAACGTATTTTTAAACAATAAATAAATCGTTTAAAAACCTTTTTTAATAGCACGATGCATTGATTTTAGTCAGTATAGTAAGAAACAAACGTGTACCACTTTGTCTCAAACTGGAAAACGCCACCGTCATCAGTTCTGATGATATATTAATTGTCAAAACGTCATTCAAAAGAGGAAGAAAGAATTAACAGTTTTTACAATATAAGAAAGCATATTGCAAGAATATAGCTTCAGTTTTTGTATGTTGTGTTCTTTTTACAGAGATATCACGCGGGTGTAGCCATCAAGGCACAGGCACTCGCCGATAAATGTGTGTTTCAACATGACACAGCAGCAGATCGATCGGTACCAGGTAAATTCATGTAATGAAGTCAGTCATTTTGGTTTCTGTTTTAAATTGCATTTATGGCGGCAGTCCATGTCATAAATTTGAGCAATTTGTTAATGTATGTATGTATGTATGTATGTATGTATGTATGTATGTATGTATGTATGTATGTATGTATGTATGTATGTATGTATGTATGTGTGTGTGTGTGTGTGTGTGTGTGTGTGTGTGTGTGTGTGTGTGTGTGTAGGTAGGTAAGTAGGTAGGTAGGTATTAGTAGTATCTTAATCATAATCATCATCGTCATCATAATTACTGTACATTTATAAAATAAGAGTTTTTAAAGTAATAAGTAAAATTAAAGAGCACAGTGAAACTACCTGATTATCCTAACTAAAGTAATAAGTGAAATTAGCGAGTACAGTGAAAATACCTGATTATCCTGACTAAAATAATATCAGTAGAAATACAGGGCCACGGGTTCTGGTTGGTCCAGTGACCGCTGTAGGCCGCCAGAAAATTTCATTGTTGCCTTACTCTGTCTGCAGCCCTGAAGAAATGGCAGTAGTAATATCTTGTATTTATTTAATGGACATTTTCATTTAAAGTTTTAGGTTTCTTTTCAATGAGGGAATGAAGAAGTATCCTCCACTTATAACCGGAGAGAAAACAAACATCTGAGCATTCAAATCGAGTAATTTCTTGCGATTATTCCAGTATTCGAATCAGAATTATTACAATTTAGGTCTTTACGTATGGAAAAGAAAGAAAATTATGACAATAATGTAAGTAAAATCCAGTTTTGAAACAAAAATAAAGCCTCTACGGAGAGAGAAAAAGTAAATAGATCAAATTTTCAAAACAAAAAAAAAACCTCTATGGAGTCTGAAACTAATTCAGACAAAATAAACCGAAACTAAAAATGTCATTTTTGGTTTTCACCGAAGTTTCTTTTAGGTAAAAGTCTTAAGACAAAAATCCTTTGGGATGAAACTCGTTTACGATTTTACATACAGACTAATTTATATAGTCTGTCCTCCTAAGTCAATCATGTTATTGGACTGGTCAGTGAGTTTAAAATTAATTCTCGTTAATGAATCATTATGACATCGCATATACACCGGATTTGTTGGATCTTCAATTATTAAAAATCCGAGTGGAGCCCTTGAAATGTCACTGACAATCCAACAGGCTCAACGAGAGTACATATATTATATACATATTTACATATTTACAACACAATTTTCGTAATTCATTATATGATAAAATATTCTTTTAAAACCATAGCAGCTAACAAAAACACGACAATAAAGGCAAATTTCTGTTTTTTCGATTTCGCAACAGTGTTGGTTGACAAATAGAAACTTCGGTTGAAACCAACAGTCATTTTTTAGTTTTGATTTTGTCTGATTTAGTTTCAGTCTCCGTAGAGTTTTTTTTTTGTTTTAAAATTTGATCTATTTACTCTCTCTCCGTAGAGGATTTATTTTTGTTTGAAACTTGGTCTATTTACTATCTCTCCGTAAAGGATTTATTTTTGTTTGAAAACTTGGTCTGTTCACCCTTCTTGCTGCTAGAAATTTATATGCCAACAATAAAAAGACGAATATTCAAATATCATTCGCAATATTGTGAATTTAATTCCAAATAACTCTAAATGTCTTATCAGAAGTAAAAAAAATATCTTCCGATTGAATTCCAATAGCCTTGAATGTCTTGATATAAACCAGTGATACAATCCAGAATGTCCTGGAATGAGTTCACACAAGTCCAAATTAAACGTAGTGATCTAAAGGTGAATGAGCAATTTAGTAATTCCAATGAATATTTTTTTAAAATAAATAATTCCTCTCAAATGATATTTGATTTCAGCAACACAGCTGTAAACTAATTAAAATGAATTCTCATAGACTTACTCAACACGTGAATCATTTATTTGTTTATTAAATCCTATCAATAGACATCATCAGCTGACCTATAACGTAATAAAATATAAAACATTCCAAGAAAACAGACTTGTCTACTGTACACAAGAGTGGCCTTGAACTCAAATTGTACGATACCATTATATTTACAGCTTATAATCATAACCAAAACTTAGCTATGTAAACATTCGGTTTACAACTTACAACTATAGAAAACTTGAACCACACAATATGCATTAAATATACATAATTGATTACATTCTTCTGAATATCCATATATAACAATTTGAATATTCTGTTCCTTACCTAACACGTTTATCAGCATATTTGTTAAAGAAACAATACAGGAAAACTATGCAACGTGAAAGTTACTAGGCAAGCAACGTTAAGTTAGGTTAGTAGGTAAGCAACGTCAAGTTAGGTTACTAGGCAAGCAACGTTAAGTTAGATTAATAGGCAAGCAACGTTAAGTTAGGTTACTAGGCAGGCAACGTTAAGTTAGGTTACTAGGCAAGCAACGTTAAGCAGGTTGCTAGGCAAGCATCGTTAAGTTAGGCTACTAGGCAAGAACTTCATACTTGTCATATCACCTGAAATTCTAACTCTTACAAAGTAATCAGAATATAAAATTTCATTTTGTTTACATCGTCGTCATTTGTATTCATTTTACTTTTGCCAAATTAATGTATAATACATTATGTTGCTGAAGAATGTAATCAAGAACATGCGTCAAATCAAGCCTTAAAACCTTTACATATGACTTTACTAGTTTAACGAATGATGTTTGTAAGAAGCAGATGATGTCAATCACATATAAGATTATCCTAACCCGACTCATGCTCCCAGTCATCACACACCGGAATCGTAAGTATATAATCTTTCAGAGAGGTGGGGCACCTGGGAATTTATTTCAAGCTGGAAATACTATTTGTTTCTTTTTTCACAAGATACTATACTTTTCAACTAATAATGTTTTTAAATATATTTTATTTCTTTAATCAGATCAAGAATATACAATTTCAATGATCTTAAGGATTCTCGAAACCCCGCCAACCTTTGCATTCCCCGCCCAGTCTTTATATTAAATGGTCAGTATCACATTCCAATATATTTCCCAAATCGATCTTTTATTCAAACAGTGAAGCAATTGTATAGCTATGATATTATCACCTTGATTCAAATCTGGCTCTGTCTGTGTCCTCGTGTTCTTAATAATCAATAACGCCGAGGTCACGATCCTATTACTATGATGTGCATAAAATAACTGACGTGACTTCGAAACAGGATCAATTCAGTTGTAGGGTAAGAGGTTCTTGATGTTATAGGGATCGGGCCACTAATTCATTTCCCGTAGAACCTAACGCTGATATATTAAAAACATACAAACCACACTCCTATTTATCCACTAGGCTAGACAAATCTTTATCCTAAAAATAAAACAGGTGTTTGGCGTCATTTTGTTAGTCTTATCTTATTGGATATATCACGCGGTCCCCACCTGAAACTTATACGCACTAAGAACAAATATATTTTATCTGTAGGAAATACAAACAAGATATCAAAATAAAAGCAAATACAGCTTGTCAACCATAGAGGGGAAACTGACGTTGATATAATTAATAATGGTACGAATAAAGTCCATTTACTAGCCAGTGGGTGCATTCAAAATATGTTGTGCTATACTGTATCCACCCTGTCACCACCACTGCCACCAGCACACAAATTCTCATTTTTTTCCAATAAAGTAATAGCCCGATACCTACAATACAATATTGCTACTCTGTTTTGATGTGCATTAACAGTAGTTTGTATTTAGTAGTATATATTTTAATTTATGTAATGATTAATTCACGTGAGCTTAATATTTTTAAAATGACATAACTGTTTGCTTGGAATCTCCCTTACTCATAAAACCGATTAGTTTTCACAACGTGGTTGAGACAGGCAACTAGTGTCTAGATACAAGACGTAGCTATAGATATGATACAGCAACACGGTGCACACATTCTAACTGCTTAATTAGCCCTCTCCCTATATAATACAAGTATTTCAAAATATATTAAAATAACAACAGTATAGTTTTAAAAAATATTGAAAAATGAATTGGTGTCACTTTACAAAGCTATACATGTTCGAATCAATAGCGTTAAAGAATTAGGAATAGGAAACTTTTGTGTGTACGTCTGTCTGTATGTGTGTTTCTGTAATATTTCCTATGTCTAATTATATATTTCAGAGTTACCTGGGGTGTATGTTGGACAGAACATTGCATACAGTACCGGAGCTAAAAACTGGCAATACATCATCGATTTATGGGCTTCTGAAAAGCAAAATTTCCAACTAGGTGTTGGCTCTACCAATGGATCGGTTGTTGGTCACTATACACAGGTAATTGGTGTCAAACCAGTCTACAAATAACAAAGAAATTAATGTTTTTTTTTAAAATTAAATAAAATTTTATATAGAAAACACTCACGTGCCTATAGAAAAAAATACAGTGTCAGTCTTCATTATTAATCAAGCCTCTTAAAGAGGTCAATTGAATGACATCACCAATGTTCTGTGTTAGTCAACCTTGTCTATATAATTGGTCAGGTAAGATGGCTAATATTCTATATTAATATACCATATGTATAGAAGAAATAAGATTATTTTGCAATTTTCTATATTAATCAAGTTACTTTTATCTGGATTTTCCATAGATCGTGCAGATTTTATCTTAGGCATATACATAGAGAATATGCAATTTGTATGGTTTTTAAAGTAGGCATAAAATTGCTGTAACAAAACCCTGTTTCTAATAGATGTGTGTTCCTGTTTCCATATTAGAAAACCACGTTTCATTGCAGGCACATTTTTACCTTTAAAACTGCTATTAGCTATGGGTTTTAAAAACCAGGTATGCGTACCAGTGACACTAAATTATTACTTATTTTCCTCAGCTAGTGTTTCTTGTCTGGGCGGTTCTGGTTTTACTTTTCACACTTCGAACAGCTTCAATTGGCTGAGACTGAAAGTTAATACTTACAAAACCGAAGTGATTCAAATGACAACTACATGCCATTGTTGAAAAATATAGATGTTGGAGGGAACCAAAACAACAGAGACTTACTCTGCCTATTTATCTAACTCTGTCCAGGTTGTAAAATTTGAATGTCCATTCCACACCAATTAAAGACGAACCAAACTATGTGGCATATCTCTAAACATCGCTGAGACCTGGTCTATATTGGCCAGGAAATATCATAGGCTGGAAACGCGTAAAATCTGTGTACAGAAATGCTGGATTTTCAGTCAATAGAGGATGATAATTATCTGCGATGGCACGAGGGACAAATGTGTGACGCACTTGTCAGCCAACGTCTAAATTAATTTAATCTCACACTTTGTGACGTTCCGACAAAATTCCATCTCAAAAATACCTGTATGGAGCGACATTACGTCAAGAGTAGAAATTCTCCTTAAAATGGCTGAAACCTTAATGTTTCAGCCAAGAATACGTACTGTCGATTGAGTGGCCCGTAATGAATACTGTGAGGACATGTGATGTGTAAATGGGGTCTTTTTAAAAAAATATTGTATATGCTACAGCGTCTAAAGTGATATTTCCGAGGTGGCTGTTTTGATCAATTACGGAAAGGCAAAATAGCTCTGACTTGAATTAGCTATTTCCCTTTACTGGAAATATACCAGTTCTGATACACTTATTTTGTTATTGTATGCAACGGCAGAAAAAAAAAACACTTAACAAGAACCATTTCTCATAAATAAGGGAACCCAAAAAGAGAATAATAAATACTTTTACATGGCGAAGAGGCATCTGTTGAGAGGGTCATAGCGGCAAGGAATAAGAAATCTTTCATAAGTGGACATTTTCAGGGTATGCAAATGTTTGCTATATGATAAACATAATACGAGGCCAGTAAATAGAGAAAGCTGCGTATGCGATAGGTTCATTTAGGAATAAATCAAAGTATTTGCCTTTATTCATATAATTTCAATGAAAAAGACGTGCAGTTAACATTTTAAAACAATAAGTATAAAGTGCAAATTGGTGAAAAGGAAAAGATTTCACGTGATTTCAACAACAATTTCTTTGCAGCTCATGCTGTGGAAAACGCAAGCAGTTGGTTGTGGGTATAAAGAATGTTCCAATTTTAAACTTTACGTTTGCAACTACGCTTACGGGTAAGTCATAACCCTTTAAGGATCTATCGTATATACCTATCCCAAATATATATATATATATATATATATATATATATATATATATATATATATATATATATATATATATATATATATATGTATATATATATATACATATATATATATATATATATATATATATATATGTATATATATATATACATATATATATATATATATATATATATGTATATACATATATATATATATATATATATATATATATATATATATATATATATATATGTATATATATATATATATATATATATATATATATATATATATATATATATATATATATATATATATATATAGTGTATGTGTGCGTGTGTGTGTGTCTATCCGGCTCGATAGACATTTTAGCATCATAATATCACAACAGAGAGATACATCCTTGTAGATGTACATAGATGCGATAAATTTAAATGTAGTAGTAAGGTATCCATCAGTATTATAATTAATTAAAAGAATTTTTTAAAAATCTTTAACTTTATGATTCTCATTTTCGAAAAAGCTGGGTACTGCATTGTAGCTAGTAGTAGCAGTTTATGGAGAACTGTTTATAAATATATTATGCAATCAATCTATTTTAAATATTGCCTACAGATTCAGCGTATCATTTGTTTCACGTTTTCAGACAGTTAACTTGGGACATGCAATATCCATGGAAACAGGGAGCGAAATGTGCCGACTGCCCAAATAACTGCATGAACGGATTTTGCGGTAAGAATATCTTTCACTTCAGTTTCTTTATATAATTAACACAATTAATCATTCTAGAATATAGTTTCTAAGCAAAACTATTAAAATACAATCTTAATGTGTACATGCCTCGCTTAAGAGAGAGAGAGAGAGAGAGAGAGAGAGAGAGATGTAATATTAAACGATTTTTTTAGAAAAACCAGGGATAAATGTTGATACAATAATGTACATAATGAGTGTTTCACACACACACACACACACACACACACACACACACACACACACACACACACATATATATATATATATATATAGGTAGTCTCTCGCCATGAGGAAGATTAGTTTTGCATTTTCATTGACGGTGGACGCGAATGTGGCTCCGGAATCAAACTTCTGTTGCACACAGGCGGTTGCAGGGGTTATGGGTGGCTGAGACACAGCCATGCGATGTCTCACGAACTGCAGAAATAATGCTTGTGGCGGTCAACCTCGAACATGGAACTGTCCTTTTGGTCAGGGCCTACCACTGACTTCTGTTTGTGGAACACGCTCAAGCTAGTGGGGTTGAAGGTCTTATGTGCGTGTTGAGATTTTCCTTGTATCTCTTGCCTTGGTCTCGGTTGCCATATGCTAGCTTGCCAAAGAACAACTGCTTTAGGATTCTGTTTTGATCCATGCGGATGATATGGCCGGTCCATCGAAGTTGGGCCTGGATTAGTTTGGCTTCGATGCTTGTTGTGTTGGCTTTATCATGGACTTTCTGGTTGGATATTCGGTCCAGACAATTAATCCGCATGATGGATCTTAGAGAACGCTGGTGGAATCATTCCATGTGACTGATATTCGGTTTACGGTCCATGTTTCAGAGCCATACAAAAGAGACGTGAAGACAACTGCATTGTGCACCTTTATCGTTGTTGACAGGCGTATGTCCTTGAGCTGCAAGAACTTGGTTTGGAGTCATCCGAGTGCTTGACTCGCGTATTGGATCATCACAGTGAAAATCGTTGTCCAGGGAGCCATCACTGGATATTGTGCTGCCTAGGTATTCAAAAATGTCCAAATTCTTCAGCTGCCTGTCGTCAATGGTGATGCAGGGTTGTGAAGGGACAGTGTTTGGGACGGGAGGGAAGAGAGATTCTGCCTTTCCTAGGCGAATTGTGAGTCCAAATAGGTTGGATGTTTCTGAAAAAAACTGTCTACGATTGCCTATATCATACCACTTCATGGGCCTTAAGGGCACAGTAATCTGCGAAGAGTGCTACAATTATGAGTCTTTCTAGCGTCTTGATTTGTGCAGCTAGGCGACTGATATCAAACACTGATCAATCTAGGCGATATCTAATGTAGATACCAAGATCAAGGTCACAGATTGCACGGAGCGAGTACACATCCTTGTTTGATCAAGGAACTTCTCTTGAACTTGTCTTACTGTGACGATCATGTCAATGGTGCTGCGGCCTGGGCGAAAACCACACTGAGACTAGAGGAGGTTATCTTCTGACACTACCGCAATAAGCCAGTTCACAAAGATACGAGCAAGTATTTTGCCAGCTATGGAGAGCAAGGAGATGACTCTGTGGTTACTGCAGTCCGCACGTATGCCTTTATTCTTATAGAGGTTCACAGTTGATGCGTCTCAGAGGTCGTCTGGCACCTCGTCTTCCGTCCAGATGCTGATTAGCACATCGTGAAATGCCCTCAGAGTCTTTTCACTGAAAGCCTTTTTTTTATCTCTCCTGGGATACCATTCTTTCCAAGTGCCCTGCCACAGTTAATTTGTTTAATGACTGTTTTCAACTCCTCAATCATGGCAGAACATGCAGATGGTCGTGCGTTGGCTGTTGAGGTATTTATTTGAGAACAGATTGGATGACCGATAAGGGGAGGTTTAGGAGCTGACTAAATTGTTCTTTTCATCTGTCTTTTATGTCAGCTTTGCCCTTTATTAGTGTACTGCCATCTTCAGCAAGCAAGGGGCGGAGCCAGAATTCAGCTCCTCGCATGGCATTGGCAATGAGGACATCCTGGGCATGGTACTGGCGGATAATTACATAATCAAATAAGTGCTAATGGCGACATCTATGGTTAATACAGGTGTTCTTGTGTTTGTTCGCCATCCTGAACATTGTGTTTGTGATGAGGAGGTTAACGTTCACACATTTACTGAGTAAGAGCGGGCCGTTGTTGTTAATCTCGCCGACACCATGCTTGCCAAGCATACCTTTGCATCGACCATATTTTCAGCCAACATGGGCGTTGAAGTTCCCCAGTAGTATGATCTTGTCGTCAGATGAAACTGAGCACTAAACAGAGATGAGGTTCGCATATATCACCTCGATGGTTTCCACTGATTTCAAAATGGTAGGCGAATAGACGCTATTGATTGTCATGTGGTGTTTGTGGCTGATTGGCAGTCACAATTTCATTAACCTCTTATTAATACCAATTAGAGGGTCCGGAAGCTGCTTCAGAAAACTTGATTTGATAGCCAGGCAGACTCCGTGGTTCTGTTTTTGTTTTGGGCTTTTCCTTTCCAGAAGAAGATGTAGCCGCTCGCTAGCTCAGTCCAAGAACCCTCCTCTGCGAACCTGGTCTCACACAAGTACGGATATACCATGCGTCAATAAGAAGATATTGTCTTTGAGATAATTTTGACCGACCGCATATATGGATAATCTTGTTAGCAGCAGTACGTTGTCCTAATTGTGACAGGCAGGCTATTTTAGGCCCCCGTTTCTAGACCTCTCCCTATGCAAGGTGAGCAGTGATGTCCTGAAAAGGTCTGCTCAGTCGCCCTGGATTCTGTCGAACGGTTCCGTTGCCCTGGGCACAGAAGATAGCGACCACTTGTCTAAGGGCCGCCTACGTGCAATTCTCTAACAACAACTTTCAATGGTCATCTCCACCTATTGCTTCGCCAGTTGCTCATCGCGGTAGGACATTGGTAGGTGCAGGTAATGAACGATGAGTGAGATGATGGGGATGAATGACATGTGCACAACATAACCTGTGCGTGAAGGCATTTTAAGTGAAACAACCTTTGCACAGAACCAGCCTCACTTTCTCGGTAGTTGGAACTCAGTGATACGAAGATTCGTCACGGCTGAGGACTATTTCGGCTGCATTGGATGGCCATGATGTCTTCAGTGCCTTGTCATGCCCTGCGCTCTCCACAAAGCGTTTGCAGATTCGCCTTTATGTCAGTTGGATCACTCAGCTGATCTCTTCCACACAGTCTGCCGAAACTAGCTTTGCATGAAAGGATAGGCAAACTACTAGCTCACCGAGAGTTTGTGGCCCGTCGGCTACCCTCAATCCGGTTAAGCCGGCCAGTCAAAGGCGTTGCCCGTGGTGTGGCCGCTGAGTATGCTACAGCTGCTTGGAGCCACAGGTGAGTGCTGTGAGTGGCTAGTGGGACATGGCTCCCTCCAAGGTACTACCCCTCCCATAATCCCCATATGTATTATATAAAGTCGCTATACAGCACACCAATACCAGGTTGCAATGTGATGAGGCAAGTTCAATAAAGTGATTTATACAAGGAAACATCATGGTAAGGTATTGGGGACGATCCGGTAGAAGGAATTTAATCCGCAAATTCTGTTGACGAGTTTAAAGCCTTAACGACAAAAGCACTTTGGTTCATTCATACATGTATACATCAATCCCCAACCATGCACACATCGATACATATATCCATAGATAAATATGTATGTATCTATGATTTAACCCTTATCTAGATGCATTGCCAAACATTGCCAGTAGATCATTTTAATTCTTTTCCAGATTGTAACATGCGGTTCTGCAATAGCGAGTACTATATCAAGGATGCGAAATGCAGCTGCCCTGGATGGTGGGATCTCTTGTGGTGGCAGTAAAACGACAAAATCAACTCGTCCTTTGACATTGCGTTTACAGTCACTATCTATTCTAACATAAGTCGCTATCCTACATAATGCTACCAGTTTTAAAATTATTATGACAGGCAAAAATTATGTCTATTTGGCGTGATAGGGAAGAAAAGAAATGAAAATAGGTTTGGTTGTAAAAGAATATTTAAAAGGAAGATGAAAAAAGGATCTCAAGTTATTAACGAAGAAACTTGCGCAGAATGAATATATATATATATATATATATATATATATATATATATATATATATATATATATATATATATATATATATATATATATATATATATATATATATATATATTAGGTCAGTAATAGTTTCAAGGCATATTAGGCAATATCATAAACAACATAATTGAGTCCCATTTTGTTAGAAGCCTTGTTTTGGTGATTTAAAATGCTGTGTTAGTTTCTGTGTCAAATCATGCAACATATTTTGAAACTTGCAATTTTAAAAAGAATGTTACATGGATTGCAGAATATATTGCCGGTGAGGAGCGTACAGACGATTTTAACTTATTGTATGTTCATTTTTTGTTCCGTTACGTATTCCGACACGTTGAGATATATTCATTAATGTATATTTAGCCTTATTCCAGATCTAATCTTTAACGTACCTGTCGTCTCAAGTACTTTTGCAATAAATTTATTTGCCTTCGAAGTCGCATTTTGTTTTTGTATATTAAGGTTAACAATTTGCCGCCGATGGTGCTGCAAATTCTTATGAACCAATACATTCTATTTATACGTCCATCGATGAGTCCAATGTCACGATAGTAGTTTCTTTTCTCTTTACTTTCATAGTTCGATCATTCATTCATCATTCATTCGCCACTAATTCACTTATTTATGCATGTACCATTAATTAATATAATGATTCAGTTATCCTTTCTTTTCTTATCATTGAACAAATGTGTGCATTTTGAGTTAAGATTATTCGAAGCGTGAGTTCATTGTTATTTCTTAAGCTAGTGTCAATTGTCAAAAGTATTCAATCAACAAAATAATTATCATTTATTACGATAATAATAATGAGGACTTTGTATAGCGCCTAATCTTTAGAAGCTCTAAGCGCTTTACACCATCAATAATAATATGACTACACTACAGAACGACAAATGACAAAAACAATGAAATTGGAAAACATAAAAAACATGCTGAAAATATATAAGATACAAAACATGATTAGGTCGCTAAGTTTGTCCCTGCAGTCGAAACAGGCGAGTCTTGAGTGCACTCTTAAAAGGGACCACTGTGTCTTTGTGTCTAATTTCAATGGGCAATTCGTTCCACGTCGCCTGGCCCTGGTATGCAAACGAACGTTGTCCATATGACTTTGTTTTCACCTTGGGAACAATGAGTATACGATTATCAGAAGAAGAGCGTAAGGATCTAGCTGGTGTATACACATAGGTGAGACTGGATAGGTATGTTGGACTGGAGTCTGTCATTGAAATATAGCACAGAGAACAAATTTTGTGTTTGATTCTGTATCGAATAATTAATAGCCAGTGTAGGGTACAGAGCAGTGGTGAGGTGTGCTCTGAACGAGGTACTCTAAAGATGATCCGTGCAGCTGTATTTTGAATTTTTTGAAGTTTCTGGAGTAAATATTGTGAGGAGTCAGACACAATTGAGTTACAATAGTCCAGTCTTGAAAGTACTAGTGAACACATAAGTGTTTTCGTGGCATCAACAGAAAGATATTTACGAATGGAACTGATGCGTCTCAATTCAAGATACGCATCACTGTAAGTTCTAGTAGAGATCATGCAATGTGTATGGCAAGTAAATATTAATTATCTAATGCATGATACATACTTTCGCTTAAGGTATATTCATCTACATCTTTACAAACCCTTTACCTGAGTGTCTCATGTATAACCTATCGTGTTCTGAAAAATAGCGTTAAACCCTACAACATCAACAACAACCTGAGTGTCTTGCGTTCCACTTCTTTAACTACTTTATCTTAGCACCTTACATTCGAATCATACGTGTGAGTGCATCTGAAATCTCATTAGCGTTTACCCTGACATGTAGTAAATGTCGCATTCTTGAAGTATCAAGTCCACCTACAATTCTCTTATTTCGTTTTTCACTTTGTTAATGAAAGTAGGAGGATCGTGATCACGGAATATAACAGTCGGATTTAGAGCTCTTCTAATACACACTTCAAAATATTGCAAAGTCAATATCAGAGCCAAATGTTACTTCTCAGTTGTGGAATGAACTTTATGGTGCTTGTTCTTCCTTTCAGAAAATAACACCCTTGATGTTTCACACCACTTTTACCTTTCCGATTCAATATTCCATCAAATTCAATATCACTTGCATTAACAGACATTGGATATAATTGGCCAAATGTTCGTGCATAAACATTTGTACCACTTTTAAGAATGACTTTTTATTTGTCGAGAAATGCTCCTGTAATTTGTAAGACCAATTGAAATTGGATTTATTACTGAACAAATTGGTCAATGCTTCTGCGGTTATGGTAAATTTGTTCGACTCAGTTTTGGTTAATATCCAGACATATCAAAAGTCGCATCTGTCGCTTTGTGGTTTAATAAACGCTTGAAAGTTGACGGGGAAACCTACATACCTAATGATATCACGTTATATTGATAAAATCTAACTGGAACTGCAAACAAATAAATTTTGTTTTCTCCGTCAGAATTATTTTAAAAAATGAAACTTGATGACATATTTTGTATTTCCAAATGTGTCATGGAAATCATAAAGCTTTTTGGTGCTGGAAATTAATTTGTCTGGGTGATTGTTGACAGTTATATTGTCAGTACACATACAGATTTTATTATCTGGTTTAGGCACAAGAGAACATGGGTGGAACCAATTGTTTGTGCTTGGTTTGATACAAACATTTTGCTAATATTGTATTTCCTGTAAGGATGATGTTTCATCGTTTCAAAAGCATAGATTCTACTCTTTCGCTGTCTTGATCTGTGATATTTGTTGGGACATCAGGAAACAAGTGCTCATTTTCATATAACAATGTTTTACTTCGCTCTTTCATTGTTTCTTTAGTTGTAGAAGTTTATGGGTTGGATTGCTTTTTATTTCAGAATTTTAAAGATTGGTTACACCAAAGTCACTACAGTTGTTTTTGATTCCATCGTTTACATCTTCACTTTTGTTTTCTTACTCGGATGAGAGAGATAGAGAGAGAGAGATGAATTGCAATAGGAGTATCACTGTGATCCATGCATATATTTTGCTCAATACCTAGGAGCAACAATAACCTCATCACTAGACTGACAAATAAATATGTTAGCTAAGATTGCGTTTTGCCATTGATGTGATAACTGCATAAGCAGGTTATAAATCAGGGATTTCAATCTCAAAAGGATCACATCGTTAATCGTGATGAAGTTTTTCAGTTAGCATAGAATCAAGATATAAAAACCGTTGAAGGCGATTTAATCACGCGGAATGATCATAAAGGGGCTAATTTTGTAATTTAGATTTAAGTTTAGAAGTACTAAAGCATTTCAAAGAAGTTATTATCGCTTTTTATATGAATGTAAATTTGTCCGTAGGGATGGTTCTTAAAGTATTATCAACAAATACTAGTCAGTAGCTGTAACTGTACCTTTGCCATGTCCAAGGCAAATGTGGCAATGTCAATGTCAAAATAGTCGCCATGATTGGCTTGTGCTGCCATGCAAAATGGGTTAATACCAAGTGTTCCATCACAAAAATGATTCAGAAAATTAAAAACAAAACATACTGACATCGAAACAAACATATATGGATGGATTCGTAGTCGACCATAATTACTACCTTGCTTAAATTTACTACTGACAGTAAGACAATCCCCACAGAATGTAAAAGCAAAAGTAAACACATGCCGTTTAGACAAAAAAATGTAATATGTACACATGCCACGCTTAATATCATTGTATTGTATTCTTACCGAGCATTTACCAAGATTACCTCTGGTTCATGAGAAGTTGAAGTCAGCTCCAACAATAGTTACCCAACGTTTGTTAGTATTTCGTTTTAATGTTAGATCCAACCTGTGATATGGCACGTTTATTAACATTTCAGAGTAAGGTTATTTACAATACATGTTACCTTAAGTTAATTGGGAGTTTAGTGCAATCCAAGCAACTGCCAAGGTTACGCTACAATTATTAGCAGTTCAATTTGAAGTTAGCGACAAAAAAGTTGGTCCCACAATTCTTGGCTTCAATCAATGTAGGCTATGTGAATTAGCAGTTAAATGTAAAGTTAGCTAACTTTTATGTTGCTATCAAGTTTGTTAGCTGTTTCGTGTAAACCTAGTAGCAACATATAATACGAGTTACTTAAAAACAGTTCACTGTTAAGCAGTCTATCATAAAGTAATCTGTAACCAAATTTACGCCACGTCCATGAGCAGTTCCTGATAATCCTAGCATAAGATTATATAACGTGTATTAGTAGTTTAAAAAAGTTTGAACCAATCCTATGCCACCTACTTTAGCAGTTAAGTGTAACTTTAACTACAACCAATGTTATGCCAAGTCTACTTGCAGGTCAGAGTAAACCTAGAAACACCCAAGGTTACGCCACTTCATTTTTTAAATTAAATTTAACGTTTGCTACCATCAGAGCTACACAACATTTATTGGCTGTTCACAATATAGTTATTTACAACCAAACTCATGTCACGATCTTTAGTAGTTGAAAACTAAAGTTAGCTACAACCAAGAATATGCCATGCTTATCAATTAGTTAATACAAAGTTAAGAACAACTATGGTAACCCCAAGTTTATGAGAAGGTAACTGTTCACACATAGATAACATCAAGGCTTCATGACGTTTATTAGCAGTTTAAAATCTGAAGTAAGATATAATCAAGGTTAGAAAAACATACAATCTGCTCTCTGTAACTCTAACAACAACCAAGATATCGCCACGTTTATTAGCAGTGCAAGGTAAGAATAGTTATAATCAAAGTTACGCCACGTGCTTCAGCAATTCAGTGTAATCTTAGCTACAACTATGGCCACATTTCGTTTATAAGCGACTCAATGTGAAGTTAACAATAACTAAGTTTATCTCATGTATAATAACCGTAAATGTAAAATCGCATCATATTCTCTAATCGAACGACTGGAGTATTAATATTTCTCAACAAGTGTATTTCGAATTAGCCAAGCTTCGATGATGAGCTGAATATGACTTACACGTACAGCAATAAAATGCATGGGTTTGAGATAAAATGTTTGTAAAATACCATGTATCTATAATTGGAAAAACGTTACAAATGATTTACATTTATATGTGTTGTATTTTGTGACATTTATATGTGTCGTATTTCGTGAAATTTATATGTGTCGTATTTCGTGACATGTATATGTGTCGTATTTTGTGACATATATATATATATATATATATATATATATATATATATATATATATATATATATATATATATATATATATATATATATATATATATATATATGTCGTATTTCGTGACATTTATATGTGTCATATTTCGTTACATTTATATGTGTCGTATTTTGTGACATTTATATGTGTCATATTTCGTGAGATTTATTTGTATCGTATTTTGTGACATTTATATATGTCGTGTTTTTGTGACATTTATATGTGTCGTATTTTGTGACATTTATGTATGTCGTATTTCGTGGCATTTATATGTGTCGTATCTTGTGACATTTATATGTGTCGTATTTTTGTGACATTTATATGTGTCGTATTTTGTGACATTTATGTGTCGTATTTCGTGACATTTATATGTGTCGTATCCTGTGACATTTATATGTGTCGTATTTTTGTGACGGCGAAAATAACTCTCTTGATGACGATGAAATCAAAACTAGGACTTCGAGTCTTATGCAATAACGGTAACAGCTACATTTGCAACTACTATTTTTAACCTCCAAAAATCTGACGAAACATAAGGGTTTTGGACAAATATATATACTTATGTCAGCAAAAAGGTTAATCCATGAAATCAAATACTTTAAAAAATGCAAACTTTGAGTGGCTAATCTATTTATATAGGTAACAACAAAACTATTTTTTATTAAGCCATGAGGATTGAAAGAGACGAGGAAATGATACTACATTATACACATGAAAGGGAATAAACAAGTATTGAATGAGATATGCTGAATGAATAATGAAGGAACATTGCGTTATATACAGAAGAAAAACATATAGTATCCATCCTCGAATTCAGTCGTGATTCTGACAAATTGCCCTGACGCGCTCACTTGACAAACGGTTATTTTGTAATACTGGAAGAAATATCCCCGGCCCAGCCCTTACAGATTTTAAACAGCCTTTCTATATTGATGATAATTGTGATCACGAGATCATTTTTAAGGCGATAGTACCCTGTGAATGTTCAGCTTATACACACAATTTGTGCAGATCCTACCGAACAAAACTGAATGAAAGGGGTACTATTGTATACTACTTAACCATCGGCAAAGTAAAATAAACCATCCCACAAGTCTAAATTAAAAAACACGTTTTTTTCTTATCATTTAAAAGCAATCTTGTTTGATTTAAGGTTCAAACGAATCTTTGTGGGTTCGATGAAACCGCATACATATGGCACATCAGTATTTAACTTTCACTCTATTCGACAAGAGAAGGTAAACAAGTCGTCTGTTTTAATCATTTCAATTCCTTTTATCCCTCAAGATTTATGTCGCGTGCGCAGCAGTGAGATTAACTGAACGCAATATCTGCAATCATTAGCAGTATACATTACTGCACGGCAATCAATATATGACGTTCACACAGGTGTGTGGGTAGTAGTAGTTTAGCCACAACCTAAGTGCCAGGTAAGTATAATGATAAAAGGTTGAACTAACATAACGCTGTAAATGCTGTATATATTTTGACTCGTACTTCGTGTCCAATGACATTTTGTTCCAAAAGTCATGTGAAATAGGATGACAAGAAAGGTATACACTCGTCTGTTACTGTCTTTGATCACTAGATAACGTGTCTTCTTCATGTTTCTGATTGTTTTAAAATAGTTTGCTCATTAGGGAATCAATACATGGATACTACACATTCTACACCTGGAGACAGTGTTTGAAATAGTTAAAATATATTTTCTGTTGGCTTCGGTACTCATTGTGATATGCACATCTTGTATACGTTTAAAGTTGACTATTCGACTTGATAGTCATGTCTTCTTATATCGCTTAAAGTTGACTACTGGATGTCATAGACATATTTTATATCGCTTAAAGTTGACTACTGGATGTCATAGACATATTTTATATCGCTTAAAGTTGACTACTCGATGTGATAGACATATCTTATATTCAACTAAAGTCGACAACTCGATCTTGTATTCGATTAAAGTTGGCTACTCGATGTGATAGACTTCCTTATATACCTTGTTTGTTTGTTTGATTAGGATTTTTTAATTTAGCTTTCACAATTTTTCAGTCATATCGCTACGATGTCTGCATTGAGGCAGTGTCTAGTGATGTCTAGCACTGGGGCATCATGCCACAGACATGTATCATGATGTCCCACCCAGCCAGATTATCCTGACACCAGGCCGACAAGTCCTAACACTAAACTCTTAATGCTGAGCGTCAAGCGAGGCAACTGTTGTTACCATTTTTGTAAGTCATTGATACGACTCGGCCGGGGATCGAACCCACGACCTCCCGCTTCCGCGCCGGACGCTCTTACAACTAGGCCAACGGAGCGGTACTTAAAATAGTTAATAAATAATTATTTATAATTTTGTATTACCAATTCGTGAACGGTTCGAACATGTTCCATATGAGTTCGGGTGATGGATCTACTTTTTATTTATTATTTCAGAATTTAAAGAATTAAATCATTTTAGAGACAGAATATGTCTACTGCCACACCACCAACACCCTATGTCCTGGTCCAACTACAATCTGGAGAAACGGAATATGAGAATATTTCGCGGGAATTTTTAAAAGATAATATCAAGGTGACTAAGATTGAAAGACTTGAAAACACGTGTCTTTCAGACAGATTCAACTCAGAACTGGAAGAAATGACAAGCCACACACCTGGTTAGTATCAGAATGTTCAATTGCTTAGTTATTTTTGCTTAAATATTATGCATATTATGTTATTAAACTTTGCGATTATTTGGGTTAAAAAGTATTGGAATATCCATTGAACATATTGAGTATGGTTTGAAGTTTTACGATAATGAAACACATGAAGGTTCTTAAGTGCTGAGGTCAATGGAGAAAAAAAACATTATCCACCATGGAAACACAAATAATCGAATTAGAGCCGAAACTGTATAATAAATATAAAAATCCATAAATTTTCTGTTTCTAAACTTGGAGATAGAATCGTTTAATCTGCCTATATCCGAAAATCTCGGTCGTAAGTTTTTGACGCATCTTTGCGCATAACCAAACGTGTTCTTTCTGACGACTTGTAACAAAACGTGTATAACTATATGGATTGATTGCACATATCAGTGATATAAAGGACGTCGGAAGAATTAAGTATACGTTATTGTAATACTAGAATTATGAGAGTACAGAAACTGGAAAAATCAAGTGATATCATCATTTGGCTCAATCTTGCATCTCTTACAGATTTCAATCTAAACATTCGCCGTCTTTATCATTGCACATGCATTGAGAAGTCCAGGATATGTGAGGAAGGATCAGGTCCGATAATGAGTAGAAAAGGCGACTTTGGAAACGGCTTTTACTTCAGGTATATATATATATATATATATATATATATATATATATATATATATATATATATATATATATATATATAACCACTACGTGATCAAAGTGTGTGTGAGAGAGAGAGAGGCATTTTTTATTTATACCACATCTAAATGCAAAGAAATACATTTTCGCTGGAGTAAGGCTGACTACAAGAAGCCATGTTTAGATGGATGGTGTTAACTCCACGGAGTCAAGCAAAATATATCCAATACACAATGCCGTGAGGCCCAAGCTGACTAGTTGTAAGCGATCGCATTTACAGATTTATCACACTTCTGTTACCGTGGATTGCAGCCACAGTATTGGTCAATGTGAACATGTGTAAAGGCTGCCACTAGATTTTGGTGGGTCGGTGGTTTCTTGTTTTTTCCCGGGTTATTCATCCACCAGTTGTATTGGCCGTCATTTATGAGAACTATCTTACGCTGATAAATGATGTTCAATCCTAAGCAATAACAAAACTGTTTTTCTGCTGCTCCTGCACCACAATCTAGCCGGTTTTTCTGTTCTGAGTTATCTATATTCAAATTGAATAACAACATAAAATGTATTAATTTGATCTACATTATAAAGTTACTTTATGCATTGCCATTCGATGGCCGGCAAGTAGGACATGAGGAAATTGGACAAAAAAGAAAACACTTTACAACCGAATTGAGCCATACTAATATCAATATAGTTATTTTTTATCCTATTCCTCCCTCCCTCCCCCACCCCCCCCCTCTCTCTCTCTCTCTCTCTCTCTCTCTCTCTCTCTCTCTCTCTCTCTCTCTCGTTGGTGGTCAGTCTATCAATTGCACTATGATTGATCCACAAATAGAGAGATCAAGGTCTGACAGCCTGAATTAAATTGACGGAGCTACAACCGGCACAGAGACAAAGAAGTTTTGGCCCCTACAATACACAAACGTACATTAGAATATATTTTACACAGATGCTAACTGTTACGTGTAACAGCAGTATTTTCTATATGATGTGTTATGACGAATTTTGTTACGTCAAATGAAATATTGGTTCTATCCCCTTCTTTACAACCCTCTCTCTCTCTCTCTCTCTCTCTCTCTCTCTCTCTCTCTCTCTCACACACACACACACACACATGGTCACAGAGGTAGGCAATATAGAGAGTGAGGGGACACAGTAATAACAAGGAACGTTTACTCTTCAACGGAAACTCATTCCATTTACAATACCAAACAGACGTAGTAAAGTATCAGAGAGTATGCTGCATAGTGGCTGCATACAAAGATATGTCTGTCTGTCTTTCTTTGTCTGTCTCTGTCTGTCTGTCTGACTGTTTGTCTATGTCTCTCTCTGTTTCTCTCTCTGTTTCTCTCTCTCTCTCTCTCTCTCTCTCTCTCTCTCTCTCTCTCTCTATATATATATATATATATATATATATATATATATATATATATATATATATATGCGCCAATCAAAATCTTGCTTGTTTGTGAAATTAAATGACCGCTAAATTTGTCATACGGTACATTATTGTTAACACGTAAACGAACTATTGTGTAAAAAAGGGACTGAACTGCAAACGAAAATGTGGTGCGCTTGTGAAAAACGTAGGTTTCTATTGATCATCACGTTTACCTGGAAGAAATAACATATTGCACGTCATTAATATAAGTTATAGCAGTATTTGTGAATACTGTCGTGAACCAACATATTGAATAAAACATAACTCAATTTGCATGATAAATTTAGTGGAATGTTATTGAACTGATGTTGATGATAGTATAGGTGATACTCTGCCTCCATCTACATTATTGCAAAGTGACCATGTAGAGTATCCAACAAGATCTGCTTGTTTAAGGCCTTTTCTCTGCACATGATAAGCTAGCTATATATTGCATCCAGTATATTTGGTGTAGAAAGAAACCGGGAAGAACTTCTGAGGTTCAAAATCTTTAAAGAGTTTTCTGTTTAAAATTCTTTTGCTTGCAACAAATGATATACGAATGTTATTCTGACATTAAATACACACTTTGTTCTTAAGAAATTCCTACAAAAAGGACTTTTTCAGATAAACTGTAATCATTAAATAAGTCGAATTTCGACATTTGAGTATGGCAGCGGTCCAAAACCCACTCGTCAAGCTAATAAAAAGAAACTTACTAATAAATCCTACTAATTGCTATTTGTCACAGTATAGGGAGATTTGCACGCAAAGACATGAAAACATATATAAATCTTAAGGATTATAATAATATCAGTAACTTATGTATACCAGAATAGGTATTCATTTTTATTTTAATTTCAGTGATTCGCCAATTAAGTGTCTTCACTACTCTGAATTCGCAAACCATCCTGAAAAAGCCATGATACTCTTGTGTCAGGTTGTTCTGGGAGATTGCAAGGTAGGTCAAATGTATTTATGTATTTACATTTAAGACACATCAGTTAACACGGCACCTATATTAGTGTCTGCAATTATTAGATTGGACACCTCGTCAACTTGAAGTTTCTGTTCTAAGTTTACGATTTCATTGAATTATTTCGACCATAATTCCATCATGTTTTTTCAACTTCTAGGACTGAACCTGTAAGTTCGTAAATTTCAGAGAATAATATTAAACCGCGTTAAAAATTAGTAACCTAATTGTGTTGAAATTTCATTTATCGAATTTTGAATGATTTCTACTCTGATTATTCTTTTGAGATTTGGACAAGGTTGGCCAATTATTAAGTCTTCCTATCTCTTGTTGACCTGAACCAGTGGGCGGCTGGTCATACAACTGCATAAATATAATTTGCATTATTGTTTAATACCTGAACAGGAAAGTATTTACATCAAGACATTTAATTTTGTCTAGAATTATTATGTTTGTTGTGACTCTCATTATCAATATAGAAATCATTTTTAGATTATATATAATCATTAATCATGGCCCTCAGTGTAAGTATAATTAAAATATGAATCATCAATCAACGCTGCTATACAGAGATGAACTGAAACGGATAAAGAATATGCAAAGGCATTGCTCAACAAAACTTATTGACCAAACAATATCCTCATTAGCATCATTCAGATTCGAAGGAACATCTCTGGTCAGCTGGCAATGGCACACCACCCATTTTGCAAATCGAGCACAATTTTGATATAGCACCGTGTATGACTCTATAGGAATAATAGGTAAATTTATAATTGAGAAGTTAACCAACCAATGATGACAATATGCCCTAATATATTGGCAATATTAGCACAAATTGAAACTGTAAATTAAACTTCTAAACACACCAGATAGTTTTGATCAAATTTGAAAAGCATTTGGAAGGGTTGGACTCATAAGAAATTGGATGTAGGGGAGATGAATGCTTTATGTTCAACAAATGCATGTTGGTGTCTATTTTCCTTCTAATGAAAGTGATAGATACACCTTGTGACTTCCCTAACATCTGCCTTTAGAGTTTGAAAGCCAATACAACGTATAGATAAACATGCTAACATGCACGCTAATTAGATTATTTTTCAACGCATCCGATCTGTTTTTGAAAGAAATTCAAGGGATTATAAAATGTTATGTATAATGGATATTTAGGATTTGTATAGTAGCTACAAATGTATGTTAAGAAAAGATTTTAAAATGATATCGGTACAACCAGGTATTCATTACATAGGTGTGTCCGTCAAAATAGTATATTTGTATGTCTTAACTCATGTTTGTGCTATGAAGCAAATATCGTATTTATTACCAGATTTATGAGCCTGGATGTTTTGACCCAAGCCTAACTAAGGCACCGGAGAAAGAAACTCTTTCAAGTGGAACTCGATACTATGATTCTGTAATGGTAAGGAAAGTCCAAACTCGATTTTAACGTGTGAATCGAGATAGTGCAAAAGCAGAGAATACATCGCATAATTATAAGCATTGCAAGCCCTGATGAAAACTAGTTTTTCTTGTTGACAATTATCCATATTTGAAAATAATTGAGTAATTATTACAAAGATGAATATGTGTATGATATATATGCATAGTTACAATCAGCCAGGTGACGGATACTAGACTTGAAAATCATAATCTTTTGAGATTAAGTTAAGTATATATCAATGTACTCATGAAAACGAATTTCTGATCTTCAATAAAATAGTACTTTTGCTTCCTAATATTTAATACAAAGGTATTTTTATTAACATCATCAGAAAACATCCAGTTGTATAGTCTATAGATCGTTATTGACCATTTTGCAATGGCAGGCTGGTACTATGTTTGGTCAAAAAAAGCTGACACCGTGGGCAGTTATTGCCATTCTGGTGTAATTTAAAATTTCTCAATATTTGGCGGTGTATATATATATATATATATATATATATATATATATATATATATATATATATATATATATATATATATATATATATATATATATATATGTGTGTGTGTGTGTGTGTGTGTGTGTGTGTGTGTGTGTGTGTGTGTGTGTGAACTTCCACGGGAAGTATAGTAAATAATTGCCATTCATGAGTGTATACTCACGTTCTCAAAATGACACAGGGTTGAAATAGTACAGTACTCATCACAATCTGGATGTGTTGTACATCAGAACCTGTTATATGTTTCAACCAATCACAAACTGTGTTAATACTGAAACATCGTTTTATTTTGTTGTTGGCAAAAACTTGATATAAGACTCAGTCTCAGCCTGTTCAAATCTCATGTTCAAAAATATGTCTACTTCAAGTTTTCGATCCGGCAATGGTCATGCAAAATTAAGCACCATTGTTACTGCTGTCATTGGTCTGTCCTCCTTAGAGATCAGCATAAAAAGTATGATGCTTGAATGACATATGACGATACTTTAATACACGAAAAGCAACGTATCACGTACATACTCCACATTTTAGATGTTACAAGACCATGCTCAGAAAATAAGTAACAGCAAAGAGTGAAAATCAACAATCTGTATAAAATTCAAGAAATAAAAGATTTACCTAGAATACAAAGTACAAATGTAGTAAAAAGGAAGTAACGGAATTACGAATTAAATCCCAAAAAATCTTAGAATTTCATATTCAAGTCCTAATAATTTAAAGTCCTGAATATAATTCAGTAGAAGTCCAAATTATATCAAAACTGAAGGTGACGTGTCTGTAGTAGCTCGTAGAGTGTTGATGTGTCAATATTTTTGTTGTATCACATTAGTATAATTCCATGCTTGAAATCCCTATAAATTCCATTGAATGTTTCAATCGAAGAATTTTATTAGAGTAATTTATTCTCCAGAGAAAATAATCACTTTCTCAAATTTGAAGAAATAAATTCGAGCCCAAACAACTTATAAAGATTAAATTTCGGAATATGTTTGGGTCAAGATATTGGTTATTTCAACATTTTAGGCACAATACAATGCAACACACACACACACACACACACACACACACACACACATATATGGTATTTCGCCAACACCCTAATTGGAACTAGGTTCCTCCCCTACGAAAGCAGTGTCGATCAAACACATTGGATGTGAGTTCTTTATATTACAATTTATTAGTTTTATTCTCATATAAATGGTAACAGTGCCAGTATGCATTGTTGATCTATAAATCGTAATATCAGTATGCAGCAATCCAAGTTGTTTCATTCGGTACTTTGGTTTCATTTATCCAACTTTATCTCCATTTAGACTTCCTTCTCCAAAACAGACATGCCATTTGACATGGAGAAGGAAGAAATTGTACAGAAATAAACGTGATCGCTACTCAAGAAATATAAGTGGGCTTTGGAGTTAGTAATTCGAACTCTATTTGTGTTTACTCCGGGCTTTTTATAGTACCCAAGGCCATAGAGAGAATCAAACTAATTATAGACCTCAGGTGGCTCAATAAATACATTGACTCTCTGAGGTTCAAAACAGAGGCTGCAAGGTCTGTTGTATGTGGTTGAAATGGATGACTTACCTACATATAATTCCATACTTATGCACATATTCTCGCTTGCGTTCCTTTGATTTATGTTCATTGGAATCATTTACTATTTTTACGTTCAGACTCAATATTTACCCACGGTTTTTCAGAAACATCATCAACTGAGTCGTCTTTCTCTTTCGACCTTTCCAGCAAAGACGATATATCTCAACGACATCCTCCAAACTTAGAAATGGAACGTTTACTTTTGTCTTGGCAGAAACTATGTTCTATTCTTGATCGTCTCACGCATTTGCGCTCGGTACTGATTATCGAATTCATCTAGTTAATTTTCAATATTGTATATCATAGCAAAAAAGCATTGTCAACACCTGGGTCTAATCAATGCGGTGGCCAGTTTTATTTTCCTCGGCTGCCTTTTTCATGCTTTATTTACAAATTGTCCGTTAGCCCAATGACACCCTTTTCCCGGCTAGGTAAAAAAAATCTAATCGAAGACGAAGCAGTGTGTCATTTCTGCGTCTGTGACGCAGCTAACAATTGTTCATGGAAGAGGCGAATGGAGGACGGAAGTGAAACATCTTCACATCAGCATTATACGAGTGAATTACATAATGAAAGCTTTTTTTTGTTATTTGCGGAAGAACCAAATATATTGAAAGAAAGTCCTTATTAAGGTCGACAATTGTCTGGTTGTGTCATGCATTTTTATACTCTGGAAACACGGCCCTGATCAGACATATATAGGGTTGGTCGAATTTCCTGGACGATTCATTGTTACGAAAGGGCCCAAAGGCTTTATACGGAGCCGTCTGTCCACCCAATATTCTGTCAGCACATTTGTGCACTTTGTGGTCAC
>JARLTB010000323.1:1747500-1857042 GCA_030141615.1 Unio pictorum
ACTTGTCGCCTGCGCTGCTCTTGGAACTGTTGGTTTTACAGCTGGGGGAGTGGCGGCAGGTAGCACTGCCGCTGCTGTACAGGTATCAATGCATCAATGCATCCGCTGATCTAGCATTGAATTAAATTCCACAGAAAAGTCATTAGTATTTATATCTCTGATTTTCTCGTGTGATACCTGCTAAGAAGTGTACAATTTAAATGGTATTTATGGTCCTATCAAAGTGAGAATCTTAGCAGAATTCGAAGCATATGGTTATACAGTTTGACTATGGAGTATTTGACTAGGATGCCAATGGGTGACATATCTGACCTGGAACATTATGGAGAGTCTTTAACACTCAGAATGTCGCTTTATTTCATTGAAAAACAACAATATATTAAAATGCAGCATAATCATTGTTGAATATTAGGTACAATACGTTCCAATTAAAAATAAAATTTAAATCTATAGCAACTGAACTTTATCTATCTATCTATCTATCTATCTATCTATCTATCTATCTATCTATCTATCTATCTATCTAATCAAAATTAGTAATATCTTTCAGGCCACTATCGGTAATGTTGCGGCCGGATCAGCATTTGCAATGGCCCAATCGACTGCGGCTACCGGCGCTGTGAGTGTTGGGACTCAGTTAGTGGGAGGAACGATATCTGGAGCAGCGAGTGCAGCTGTAATGAAGCTGTTTAAGAGCAAAGCTCACAAAGCAGAGTTTTCACAAGAAAAATGATTAACTTCCCCATCACAGCATTTGATGCGTTTGCTTTTTGATTTTATGTAATTCTTTTAACATGTAGCAGATGTGATATCTTCATACTAGCTTTTGAACCAGATGATATAAAATGTACAAACACAATTTTCAGAGACACAGTAGCAAATAGCTATACATTTGTATGAAATATTTGACATTATGTTAAACCGTTGGTTGATTAATCTGTTGTCCTGCATTTTCCAAACATTTCGATGGTTGAATGGTCAAGTAATTTGCCAATAGTGAGTCCTATAGAACCATATGCTAGTTCACATACACAATGTTCATACCCAGAAAACGACGTAACTCTATGCAGAATCATACCGATTGTGACCTGAATTCAATGATGACAAATAAAATCACTGTATGTTGTTTGCAAGATACGGACTATTTGAAATGTGAATTTCAGGTGACCGGGCTCCAATTTCTATAATACAAGTCTTGACGTTGTGACTAGACTTATTAATTCGATTGATCAAGTTTTATGTCTATCATAAATAACCGCTTGAAATAAAGCTGCAGTTCAAAAAAACTCTTATATTTTGTTGTTGAAATCAAAGCCAGAATTCTGGCATTTCTCTTGCAATAATAATAAAGTTTATATTTGATTCAAATCGTCCTTATGTATAATAGATATATTTAAGAAGACCAATAAAACAATGTGTCTGCAATGAATAGAATCTCTCCTGAAGAAACTAACACGTGACCATAACATTGTAAAAACTACAATCCCAGTTTCTAATCTCCCGTTCATATAAAAAAAAATTAAGAAAAGTTGTTCTAACCCAACTTGTATCTCATTTGAATTCAGTCTTTTTAGCAATGCACAATCTTCATATCGCCTTTGCCACAGTACTGAAACTACTCTTCTGAAAGTATTTAATGACATTCTCTATGCTTCGGATAGCGGAAAGATTAAAGTTCTGACCCTCCTTGATTTGTCTGCAGCATATGGCACAATAGACGATGATATATTACTTCAACGTCTCCAGCGTGTATTTGGCATTCACAATTCAGGCTTATAGTAGCTTAAGTCCTATTTAGTCAACAGGACATAAATTGTATATGCAAATGGAATACACTCCAGTCCAGTTGATATGTGTTGTGGTGTTCCACAGGGGTCTATCCTTGGACCTGTCGCTTCATTCTATATACTCAGCCGCTCTCAAGTGTCATAGATCATCGCCCAGTTTCTCGCCAAATGTACGCTGATGACACCCAAATATACAAGTCTAGCCACCCAACTGAAGTTGATGCTACTATCCATGGAATAGAGAGGTGCATTTCTGATGTGAAATCATGGATAACATTTAACAAGTTGCAGATGAATGATGATGAAACTAAGACCATTCTGATTACAACACAAATACATTCTCATTCACATCCTTTACTTCAGACAATACATATCAGCAACACCAACATTAAATTCAGACAGTCAGTACGAAGCCTAGGTGTTACACTAGACTGTACTTTCACATTTCACCAACATGTTATAAACATATGCAAGGCTGCATATCGTGAGCTGAGACGCATCAGCTTCATTCGCAAAGATCTTTCAGTTGATGCCACTAAAACACTTGAGTGTTCATTAGTTCCTTCAATACTGGACAATTGTAACTCAATTTTGTCTGGTTCGTCTCAATATCTACTCCAGAGGACTCAAAAGATTCAAAAAACAGCTGCTCGGATCAGTTTCAGAGTACTTCAAGCTGAGCACACATCATCACTGCTCTTTACCCTACACTGGCTATCCATTCAATACAGAATCAAACACAAAATTAGTTCTCTCCTACGTTTTACTGATGGACTCTAGTCCAACATACCTATCTGGCTTCACCCATGAGTACACATCAGCAAGATACTTACGCTCCTCTTCTGACAATCGTATACTCATTGCTCCCACTATGAAAACGATGTCATATAGACAAAGTTCTTTCGCATACCAGGGCCCAGCAACAAGGAACGAATTGCCCATTGAAATTGGACACAAAGACAAAGTGATCTCTTTTAAGAGTGCTCTAATAAATCACCTTTTTTGACTGCAAAAACAAGCGTAAAGACTTAAATTTTCGTACCTTAAATATTTTAAGCATTTTTTGTTTGTTTTCCAATTGCATGTTTTTTGTACTTTGTAGTCATATCATTATAGATGTTGTAAAGCGCTTAGAGCTTCTAAACATTAGGCGCTATTCAAAGTCCTAATTATTACTTTTATTATATATATATATATATATATATATATATATATATATATATATATATATATATATATATATATATATATATATATATATATATATATATATATATATATATATATATATATATATATATATATAATAAGTAAGGTCTAGTAATTAGATTTATCATTACAAATTATCAATTGTCCGAATTCAACTTCCAAATTAAAGCTGAACGTCCATACCTGTAAATATTGGCCAGTCCCTGAATGAAAGTCATGATCATTGAGTTATGTACACTTTATTTAGCACTAGACATAGTTGCGTTGTAATAAGACTTTATTAAACTATAGATTTTACCACAGTAATCGTCGGTTACTTAAATTAGCTATTACGCATGAGCCCTTTGTTATCCCTACCCTTATTTTTGTGATATGGCATGTTTAGTTATTGGCTCCAAAAATGTACATTGGTACTTATCCGTTGAAAAGAGAATTACAAAGAATTCTGAACCGTGCACCCTTTGATCTTGTTCTGAGCTTCAGCAATGGCGACACAGAGAAGAAATATTCACACTGTAAATCACCTGAATTGCAAAAATTATCCAAAGCCAATTTCAGCTTCACTTTTAAAAATATGGCATGTGGATATTTTCGTATGTTTTTAAAGATCACATTTAAGTGGCTGAAAATTCAATTTATCAACTGATATTACTGTGGAATCAAATTTATTTAGTAAAGTTGAAGATAAAACTAACAAACATTTGCAACAAATAAAGAATCTAAGTTGGGGTTTGAACCGAGACAAGTAAATCCCAGTCAAGGGGGTAATATTATTTGTAATATAATGTAACCCTCGCGACTGGGATTTTCTTGTCTCGATTTAAACCACAACGTAGATTATTTTCTCACCCAATATTTTCCTTAAAATAAAATGAATTCTCCACTAGTGTTCACGTTCCAATGTTTACATGCGGAGCGTGAATACAAATGTTATGAGAGATTTTCTGTGACCGTTGCATCCAAAGTAGAGTTTATACGGGTTAGCAAAGAAAAATAACAACAGAAACAATCGCATAGCAATGAGGTATTATCACATTTCATACATAGATGTTCTATAAAATTGACAATACATATATAATTTTATTACCTGAAACTGTTTCATTTCATCAGTTCCAATTTTTAAACAATTACCCCCACCCCCTTTATAAAAGACCGCGCATAATCACGGAACCTAATGAATAAACATATGCTAAACTTTCAGGTTCACGGATTCCTTGAAAATATATTTCTCTGTACAGTGGGGCCTTGACTTACGAGTTTAATTCGTTCCGTGACGGAGCTCGTAACTCAAATTACTCGTATGTCAAATCCATTTTCCCCATAGAAATGAATTGAAATGGAATTAATCCGTTCCGGACCTCCAAAAAACACCGCAGTATCGATAATTCTGAAGCATATCCTGATGTTATAGAGGTCTTTCCAGAACTCTCTAAGGTTGCGGTTTGTGCTCTCCGTCACCTCAAATCCGCGTCGGAACAGGTGCTTGGTAAAGAGTTTCTTGAAATTAGAAATCAACTGCTGGTCCATGGGCTGCAGGATAGGGGTGATGTTGGGTGGAAGGTAGAGAACCTGCAGCAAATCAGCGTAAATAGCTCGTGCCTCCTTGCAGATCATAGCCTTCGTCACGGTATCTCCGGCGAGCTGCTTCTCCGTCAACCCACCATCAGCAGCTTCTCCATATTTTAACGGAGAGACGTCCGCTATTTATTAATTATTTTAACGCCCTTGGCTAGCGTGATTGCCTGTATTGACTCCTTCAGCTTCAGTATGGTGCAGATCGTGGAAGTGCTACGCTCATACTGCTTCGTCAAGTCGACTATACGCACACCTTGGTCATGTTTTTCTATAATTTCTTTCTTTAATTCAATGAATATCATATGCTTCTTTGCAAAATAACCGCAAGCACAAATGCGAGCACAACACTAATGCTTCCACTGCGAGCTGAGCGCTTAAAGTGAACGAGTGAGACACGGGATTATTGGCGGATGTTCATGCGTTCACTGTGACGTTCGCTGCGCCAACTAGCAGTGGGGTATCTGAAGCTGGCTCGTAACCCGAATTTTAGCTCGCAACTCAAAGCAAAAAATCGGCCGAAAGACGACTCGTATCTCAAAAAACTCGTAAGTTGGGACACTCGTAAGTCAAGGCCCCACTGTATTAGAAATATGGCAAGTGCTGCAGTGCATTTTGATTTTTGATTAGTCTGTTGACGGATACATATTCCTTCTGGCTGGTAAACGCATTATTTGTTAATAAATATTGCAGGTATGGTTTTGATTTAACTGGGGCGCAGTGGAGATGCTTAACAAAATTAGAATAAAGCACAGTGCCGTATTAACCCATGGATGTAGGTTTAGAAGTACTAAAGCATTTCAAAGAAGTTATTATCGCTTTTTATATGAATGTAAATTTGCCCGTATGAATGGTTCTTAAAGTATTATCAACAAATACTAGTCAGTAGCTGTAACTGTACCTTTGCCATGTCCATGGCAAATGTGGCAATGTCAGTGTCAAAACCGTCGCCATGATTGGCTGGTGCTGCCATGCAAAATGGGTTAATACTAAGTGTTCCGTAAAAATTACTGATCCTGAAATTTAAAAACAAAACATACTGACATCGAAACAAATATATATGGATTCGTAGTCGCTTAAACTTACTACTTACAGAAAGACGATCCCCACAGAATGTAAAAACAAAAACAAACACATGCCGTTTAGATAAAATAAAGTAATATGTATACATGCCACACTTAAAATCATTCTAAAATTATTCTTACCTAGCTTTAACCAAGATTACCTCTGGTTCTTGAGAAGTTGAAGTCAGCTCCAACTATAGTTACCCCACGTTTGTTAGTATTTCCTTTTAATAGTAGATGCAACCTGGAATATGGCACTTTTATTAACAGTTCAGAGTAAGGTTATTTACAATACATGTTACCTTAAGTCAATTAGGAGTTTAGTGCAATCCTAGCAACTGCTAAGGTTACGCTACAATTATTAGCAGTTCAATTTGAAGTTAGCGACAAAAACGTTTACTCCACAATTATTGGCTTCAATCAATGTAGGCTATGTGAATTAGCAGTTAAATATAAAGTTTGCTAACTTATATGTTGCTGACAAGTTTATTATGTTTCGTGAAAAAACCTAGTACGAGTTCCTTAATAATAAGTCACTGTTAGATTTATTACAACAATATTTATTAAACGTTTTTAAGCAGTCCATCATAAAGTAATCTGCAATCAAATTTACGTCACGTCCATGAGCAGTTATTTATAAACCTAGCATATGATTGTGTCACGTGTATTAGCAGTTTAACTTTTATAAAGCTAGAACCAATGCTATGCCACCTATTTTAGCAGTTAAGTGTAACTTTAAACTACAAGCAAAGTTATGCCAAGTCTACTTGCCTGTCAGAGTAAACCTAGCATCACCCAAGGTTACGTCACTTCATTTAGCTTTTAATTGTAATGTTTGCTACGATCAGAGCTACATCATGTTTATTAGCTGATGAAAATAGAGTTATTTACAACAGCAATCAACATCATGTCACGATCTTTAGTAGTTGAAAACTAAAGTTAGCTACAACCAAGAATATGCCATGCTTATCAATTAGTTAATACAAAGTTAAGAACAATTATGGTTACCCCAAGTTTATGAGTAACTGTTTACATAGATAACATCAAGGCTTGATGACGTTTCTTAGCAGTTTAAAATCTAAAGTATGATATAATAAAGGTTTGAAAAACATACAACCTGCTCTCTGTAACTCTAACAACAACCAAGATATCGCCACGTTTATTAGCAGTGCAAGGTAAGAATAGTTATAATCAAAGTTACGCCACGTGTTTCAGCAATTCAGTGTAATCTTAGCTACAACTATGGGCACACTCCGTTTATTAGCGACTCAATGTGAAGTTAACAATAACTAAGTTTATCTCATGTGTAATAACAGTAAATGCAAAATCGTATCATATTCTCTAATCGACCGGCTTTAGTATTTATATTTCTCAACAAGTGTATTTCGAATTAGCCAAGCTTCGATGATGAGCTGAATATGACTTACACGTACAGCAATATAATGCAAGGGCTTGAAATAAAATGTCTGTAACATACTATGTATCTATAATTGGAAAAACATTACAAATGATTTACATTTATATTTTGAGACAGTTTTATGTGTCGTATTTCGTGACATTTATATGTGTTGTATTTCGTGACAATTATATGTGTCGTATTTCGTGACATTTATATGTTACGTATTTTGTGACATTTATATGTGTCGTATTTTTGTGACGGCGAAAATAACTCTCTTGATGACGATGAAATCAAGACTAGGACTTCGAGTCTTATGTAATAACGGTAACAGCTACAATTGCAACTACTATTTTTAACCTCCAAAAATCTGACGAAACATAGGGGTTTTGGACAAACATATATACTTACGTCAGCAAGAAGGTTAATCCATGATATCAAATACTTAAAAAATGCAAACTTTGGTGGCTAATCCATTTATATAGGTAACAACAAAACTATTTTATATTAAGTCATGAGGAATGAGGATTGAAAGAGACGAGGAAATGATGCTACATTATACACATGGAAGGGAATAAACAAGTATTGAATGAGATATGGTGAATGAATAATACAGGAACATTGCGTTCTATACAGAAGAAACACATATAGTATCCATCCTCGAATTCAGTCGTGATTCTGACAAAATAACTCGTGTTTAATTGCCCTGATGCGCTCATTAGACAAACGGTTACTTTGTATTACTGGAAGAAATATCCCCGGCCCAGCCCATACAAAATGTAAACAGCC
This sequence comes from Unio pictorum, assembly GCA_030141615.1. Lineage (NCBI taxonomy): Eukaryota > Metazoa > Mollusca > Bivalvia > Unionida > Unionidae > Unio > Unio pictorum. The sequence continues at coordinate 1,755,318 of JARLTB010000323.1, forward strand.
TTTATATATTGATGATAATTGCGATCACGAGATTATTTTAAAGGCGCTAGTACCCTGTGAATATTCTTAACTTATACACACAATTTGTGCAGATCCTACCGAATAAAACTGAATCAAAGGGGCACTATTGTACACTAATTAACCATCGGTAAAGTAAAATAAACCATCCCACAAGTCTAAATTAAAAACACGTTTTATTCTTATTATTTCAAAGCAATCTTGTTTGATTGAAGGTTCAAACGAATCTTGATGGGTTCGATGAAACCGCATACATATGGCACATCAGTATTGAACTTTCACTATATTCTACAAGAGAAGGTAAACAAGTCGTCTGTTTTAATCATTTCAATTCCTTTTATCCCTCAAGATTTATGTCTCGTGCGCAGCAGTGAGATTAACTGAACGCAACATCTGCAATCATTAGCAGCATACATTACTGCACGGCAATCAATTTGTGACGTTCACACAGGTGTGTGGGTAGTAGTAGTTTAGCCACAACCTAAGTGGCAGATAAGTATAATGATAAAAGGTTGAACTAACATAACTCTGTAAATGCTGTATAGAGTATAACTCGTAGTTCGTGTCAAACGACATTTTGTTCCAAAAGTCATGTGAAATAGAATGCCAAGAAATGTATACTCGTCTGTTACTGTCTTTGATCACTAGATAGCGTGTCTTCTTCGTGTTTCCGATTGTTTTAAAATAGTTTGCTTATTAGGGAATCAATACATGGATACTACACATTCTACACCTAAAGACAGTGTTTGAAATAGTTCAAATATATTTTCTGTTGGCTTCAGTACTCATTGTGATATGCACATCTTGTATACGTTTAAAGTTGACTATTCGACTTGATAGTCGTGTCTTCTTGTATCGTTTAAAGTTGACTACTGAATGTCATAGACATATCTTATATGGTTTAAAGATGACTACTGGATGTCATAGACATATCTTGTATTCGATAAAAGTTGGCTACTCGATGTGACAGACTTCCTTATATATACCTTGTTTGTTTGTTTGATTAGGATTTTTTAACTAAGCTTATACAATTTGTCAGTCATATCGCTACGATGTCTGAATTGGGACAGTTTCTGGTGATGTCTAGCACTGGGGCATCATGCCGCAGACATGGAGCATGATGTCCCACCCAGCCACATTATCCTGACACCAGGCCGACCATTCCTAACACTAACCTCTTAATGCTGAGCGTCAAGTGAGGCAGCTGTTTGTACCATTTTTGTCAGTCATTAATACGACTCTGCCAGGGATCGAACCCACGACCTCCCGCTTCCGCGGCGGACGCTATTACCACTAGTCCACCGGAGCGGTACTTAAATTAGTTAATAAATACTTATTTATAATTTTGTATTACCAATTTGTGAACGGTTCGACCATGTGCCACATGCGTTAGGGTGATGGATCTACTTTTTTTATTTATTTTTTCAGAATTTAAAGACATAAATCATTTTAGAGACAGAATATATCTACTGCCACACCACCAACACCCTATGTCCTGGTCCAACTACAATCTGGAGAAACGGAATATGAGAATATTTCGCGGGAATTTTTTAAGGATAATATCAAGGTGACCAAGAATGAAAGACTTGAAAACACGTGTCTTTCAGACAGATTCAACTCAGAACTGGAAGAAATGACAAACCACACACCTGGTTAGTATCAAAATGTTTGATTGCTTAGTTATTTTTACTTAAATATTATGCATATTATGTTATTAAATTTTGCGATTATTTGGGTTAAAAAGTATTGGAATATCCATTGATCATATTGTGTATGGTTTGAAGTTTTACGATAATGAAACACATGAAGGTTCTTATATATATATATATATATATATATATATATATATATATATATATATAACCACTACGTGATCAATGTGTGTGTGTGTGTGTGTGTGTGTGTGTGTGAGAGAGAGAGAGAGAGAGAGAGAGAGAGAGAGAGAGAGAGAAGCGTGTATTTTATTTATACCACATCTAAATGGAAACAAATACATTTCCGCTGGCTTTAAGGCTGACTACAAGTAGCCATGTTTGCATGGATGGTGTTAACTCCACGGATTCAAGTAAAATATACCCAATACACAATGCTGTGAGGCCCAAGGTGACTAATTTTAAGCGCTCGCATTTACAGATCAGCTTTATCGCACTTCTGTCACCGTGGGTTCCAGCCACAGTCTTGGTCAGTGTGGAAAAAGCTGCCACTAGCTTTCGGTGGGTCATTGGTTTCTTGTTTTTTTTTTCTTCATATATATATATATATATATATATATATATATATATATATATAAAATGTCTTAAATGTCTGCTAAATTTGACACACGGTGCATTATTGTAAACACGTAATCGAACTATTGTGTAGAAAAGGGACTGAACTGCAACCAAAATGTAGTGCACTAGTGAAAAAAGTTGGTTTCTATTGATCATCACGAACGTGAACGATTACCTGGAAGAAATACCATGTTACACGACATTGATATAAGTTATAGCAGTATTTGTGAATACTGTCGTGAACCATTATATTGAATAAAACAATACTCAATTTGCATGATAAATTTAGTGGAATGTTATTGAACTGATGTTGATGAATATGGGTGATTAATATAGGTGGCTATAATTACTCTGCTTCCATCTACATTATTGCAAAGTGACCATGTAGAGTATCCAACAAGATCTGCTTGTTTAAGGCCTTTTCTCTGCAACATGATAAGCTAGCTATATAATGCAGCCAGTATATTTGGTGTAGGAAGAAACCGGGAAGAACTACTCATGTTCAAAATCTTTAAAGAGTTTTCAGTTTAAATTCTTTTGCTTGCAACAAATGATATACGAGTGTAATTCTGACATTAAATGAACGCGTGTTCTTAAGAATGTCCTACAAAAACGACTTTTATCAGATAAACTGTAATCATTAACAAAGTCGAATTTCGACATTCGAGTATGGCAGCGGTCCTAAACCCACTCGTCAAGCTAATAAAAAGAAACTTACTAATATATCTTGCCAATTGCTACTTGTCACAATATAGCGAAATCTGCACGCTAAGACATGAAAACATATATAAATCTTAAGGATTATAATAATATCATTAACTAATGTATACCAGAATAGGTATTCATTTTATCTTAATTTCAGTGATTCGCCAATTAAATTTCTTCACTATTCTGAGTTCGCAAATCATCCTGAAAGATCCACGATACTCGTGTGTTTTGTTGTTCTGGGAGATTGCAAGGTAGGTCAAACGTATTTATATTTAAGACATATCAGTTAACACGGCACCTATATTAGTGTCTGCAATTATAAGATTGGACACCTCTTCAGCTTTTAGTTTCTTTTCTTAGTTTACGATTTTATTGAATTATTTCGACCATAATTCCATATTTTCTTAACTTCTAGGACTGAACTTGAATGTGCCGTAAGGTTCAGAGAATAATATTAAGCCACGTTAAAAATTAGTAACCTAATTGTGTTGAAATTTCATTCATCGAATTTTGAATGATTTCTACTCTGATTATTCTTTTGAGATTTGGACAAGGTTGGCCAATTATTAAGTCTTCCCATCTCTTGTTGCCTTAACCAGTGGGCGGCTGGTCATACAACTGGATAAATAGAATTTGCATTATTGTTTAATACGTGAACAGGAAATTCGTTACATAAAGACATTTAATTTTGTCTAGAATTATTATGTTTGTTGTGACTCTCATTATCAATATAGAAATCATATTTAGCTTATATATAATATTTAATCAAGGCCCTCAGTGTAAGTATAATTAAAATATGAATCATCAATCAACGGTGCTATACAGAGATGAACTGAAATGAATAAAGAATACGCAAAGGCATTGCTCAACAAAACTTATTGACCAAACCATATCCTGATTAGCATCATTCAGATTCGAACGAACATCTCTGGTCAGTGTGCGATGGCACAACACCTGTTTTGCAAATCGAGCACAATTTTGATATAGCACCGTGTATGACTCTAGAGGAAATGATACTACATTATACACATGGAAGGGAATAAACAAGTATTGAATGAGGTATGGTGAATGAATAATGAAGGAACATTGCGTTCTATAAAGAAGAAAAACATATAGGATCCATCCTCGAATTCAGTCGTGATTCTGACAAAATAACTCTTATTAAATTGCCCTGACGCGCTCATTAGACGAACGGTTATTTTGTATTACTGGAAGAAATATCCCCGGCCCAGCCCTTACAGATTATAAACAGCTTTTCTATATTGATGATAACTGTGATCACGAGATTATTTTAAAGGCGTTAGTACCATGTGAATGTTCAACTTATACACACAAATTGTGCAGATCCTACCGAACGAAACTGAATCAAAGGGACACTATTGTATACTACTTAACCATTGGCAATGTAAAATAAACCATCCCACAAGTCTAAATTAAAAAAACACGTTTTTTTCTTATTATTTCAAAGCAATCTTGTTTAAATTAAGGTTCAAACGAATCTTGATGGGTTCGATAAAACCGCACATATGGCACATCAGTATTGAACTTGCACTCTATTCGACAAGAGAAGGTAAACAAGTCGTCTGTTTTAATCATTTCAATTCCTTTTATCCATCAAGATTTATGTCGCGTGCGCAGCAGTGAGATTAACTGAACGCAACATCTGCAATCATTAACAGCATACATTACTGCACGGCAATCAATATGTGACGTTCACACAGAGCTGCACGATCTGATAAGGTGAGCAGGATAGTAGTTTAGCCACAACCTAAGTGCCAGGTAAGTATAATGATAAAATGTTGAACTAACATAACGCTGTAAATGCTGTATATATTTTGATTCGCAGTTCGTGTCAAATGACATTTTGTTCCAAAAGTCCTGGAAAATAGGATGACAAGAAATGTATACTCGTCTGATACTGTCTTCGATCACTAGATAGCGTGTCTTCCTCGTGTTTCTGATTGTTTTAAAATAGTTTGCTCATTAGCAAACATTTTCTATTTATTTTAAATATATTTTCTGTTGGCTTCAGTACTCATTGTGATATGCACATCTTGTATACGTTTAAAGTTGACTATTTGACTTGATATTCGTGTCTTCTTATATCGTTTAAAGTTGACTATTCGACTTGATAGTCGTGTCTTCTTATATCGTTTAAAGTTGACTATTCGACTTGATAGTCGTGTCTTCTTATATCGTTTAAAGTTGACTATTCGACTTGATAGTCGTGTCTTCTTATATCGTTTAAAGTTGACTATTCGACTTGATAGTCGTGTCTTCTTATATCGTTTAAAGTTGACTACTCGATGTGAAAGACTTCCTTATATACCTTATTTGTTTGTTTGATTAGGATTTTTGAACTTAGCTTTAAAAATGTTTCAGTCATATCGCTACGATGTCTCCATTGAGGCAGCTTCTAGTGATGTCTAGCACTGGGGCATCATGCCGCAGACATGTAGCATGATGTCCCACCCAGCCACATTATCCAGACACCAGGCCGACCAGTTATTAGCTGCTGTTTGTACCATTTTTGTAAGTCGTTGATACAACTCGGCCGGGGAACGAACCCACGACCTCCCGCATCCGCGGCGGACGCTCTCATCACTAGTCCACCGGAGCGGTACTTAAAATAGTTAATAAATAATTATTTATAATTTTGTATTACCAATTCGTGAACGGTTCGACCATGTGCCACATCGTTAGAGTGATGGATCTACTTTTTTATTTATTATTTCAGAATTTAAAGACAAACCATTTTAGAGACAGAATATGTCTACTGCCACACAACTAACAAACAATGTCCTGGTCCAGCTACAATCTGGAGAAACGGAATATGAGAATATTTCGCGGGAATTTTTAAAGGATAAAATCACGGTGACCAAGATCGAAAAACTTGAAAACACGTGTCTTTCAGACAGATTCAAATCAGAACTAGAAAAAATGACAAACCACACACCTGGTTAGTATCAGAATGTTCAATTGCTTATAGTTATTTTTAGTTAATTATTAATCATATTATATTATTAAATTTTGCGATTCTGTGGATTAGAAAGTATTGGAATATCCATTGATCATATTGAGTATGGTTTGAAGTTTTACGATAATGAAACAAATGAAGGTTCTTAAGTGCTGAGGTCATTGAAAAGAAAACATTATCCACCATGGAAACATAACTAAAGTCGAATTAGAGGCCAAAATGTATGATAAATTTAAAAGTCCATAAATGTTCTTTTCTTAACTTAGAGGTAGGATCATTTTATCTTCCTATACCCGAAAATATCGGTCGTAAGTTTTTGACGCATCTTTGCGCATAACCGAACGCGTTCTTTCTGACGACTAGTAACAAAACGTGTATAACTATGTGAATTGATTGCACATATCAGTGATATAAAGGACGTCGGAAGAATTATGTATACGTTACTAGTATTATGAGAGTACAGAAACTGGAAAAAAAATCATGTGATATCATCATTTGACTTAATCTTGCATCTCTTACAGATTTCAATCTAAACATTCGCCGTCTATATCATTGCACATGCATTGAGAAGTCCAGGATATGCGAGGAAGGCTTAGACCAGACAATGAGGAGAACGGGCGACTTTGGAATCGGCTTTTACTTTAGGTAATTATATATATATATATATATATATATATATATATATATATATATATATATATATATATATATATATATATAGCCACTACGTGATCATTGTGTGTGTGTGTGTGTGTGTGAGAGAGAGAGAGAGAGAGAGAGAGTGAGAGAGAGAGAGAGAGAGAGACGCTCTTATCACTACGTGATCAATGTGTGTGTGTGTGTGTGTGTGTGAGAGAGAGAGAGAGAGAGAGAGAGAGAGAGAGAGAGAGAGAGAGAGAGAGAGACGCTCTTATCACTACGTGATCAATGTGTGTGTGTGTGTGTGTGAGAGAGAGAGAGAGAGAGAGAGTGAGAGAGAGAGAGAGAGAGAGAGAGAGAGAGCGAGAGAGAGAGAGAGAGAGAGAGAGAGAGAGAGAGAAAGAGACGCTCGTATCACTACGTGATCAATGTGTGTGTGTGTGTGTGTGAGAGAGAGAGAGAGAGAGAGAGAGAGAGAGAGAGAGAGAGAGAGAGAGAGACTAAAGCATGCATTTTATTTATACCACATCTAAATGGAAACAAATACATTTACGCTGGAGTTAAGGCTGACTACAGGAAGCCATGTTTAGATGGATGGTGCTAACTCCACGGATTCAAGTAAAATATACCCAATACACAATGCCGTGAGGCCCAAGGTGACTAGTTTTAAGCACTCGCATTTAAGGATCAGTTTTATCACACTTCTGTCACCGTAGGTTCCAGACACACTCTTGATCAATGTGAACATGTGTGAAAGCTGCCACTAACTTTCGGTGGGTCCTAGGTTTCTTGTTATTTTTCATATATATATATATATATATATATATATATATATATATATATATATATATATGCGCCAATTAAAATCATGCTTGCTTTTGAAAATAGTGCATTATTAATAGTGCATACGGTGCATCCTTGTAAACACGTAACATGACTTTTTCAGATAAACTGTAATCATTAAATAAGTCGAATTCCGACATACGAGTAAGGCAGCGGTCCAAAACCCACTCGTCAAGCTAATAAAAAGAAAAATACTAATATATCCTACTAATTGCTATTTGTCACAGTATAGGGAGATTTGCACGCAAAGACATGAAAACATATATAAATCTTAAGGATTATAATAATATCATTAACTAATGTGTACCAGAACAGGTATTCATTTTTATTTTAATTTCAGTGATTCGCCAATTAAGTGTCTTCACTACTCTGAATTCGCAAATCATCCTGAAAGAGCCACGATACTCGTGTGTCATGTTGTTCTGGGAGATTGCAAGGTAGGTCAAATGTATTTATGTATTTACATTTAAGACACATCAGTTAACACGGCACCTATATTAGTGTCTGCAATTATAAGATTGGACACCTCGTCAAATTTAAGTTTCTGTTCTTAGTTTACGATTTTATTGAATTATTTCGACCATAATTCCATCATGTTTTCTTAACTTCTATGACTGATCTTGCAGGTGCCGTAAGGTTCAGAGAATAATATTAAACCACGTTAAAAACGAGTAACCTAATTGTGTTGAAATTTCATTCATCGAATTTTGAATGATTTCTACTCTGATTATTCTTTTGAGATTTGGACAAGGTTGGCCAATTATTAAGTCTTCCCATCTCTTGTTGCCTTAACCAGTGGGCGGCTGGTCATACAACTGGATAAATAGAATTTGCATTATTGTTTAATACGTGAACAGGAAAGTCCTTACATCAAGACATTTAATTTTGTCTAGAATTATTATGTTTGTTGTGACTCTCATTATCAATATAGAAATCATTTTTAGATTATATATAGTCATTAATCAAGGCCCTCATTGTAAGTACAATTAAAATATGAATCATCACTCAACGCTGCTATACAGAGATGAACTGAAACGGATAAAGAATATGCAAAGGCATTGCTCAAAAAACTTATTGACCAAACCATATCCTGATTATCATCATCCAGATTCGAAGGAACATCTCTGGTCAGCTGGCAATGGCACAACACCCATTTTGCAAATCGAGCACAATTTTGATATAGCACCGCGTACGACTCTATAGGAATAATAAATAAATTTATAATTGAGAAGTTAACCAACCAATGATGACAATATGACATAATATATTGGCAATATTAGCACAAATTGAAACTGTAAATTTAACTTCTAAACACACCAGATAGTTTTGATCAAATCTGAAAAACATTTGGAAGGGTTGGGCTCATAAAAAATTGGATGTAGGGGAGATAAATGCTTTCAGTTCAACAAATGAAGATTGGTGTATATTTTCCTTCTAACGAAAGTGATAGATACACCTTGTGACTTGCCTAACATCTGTTTTTTTTTGAGTTTGAAAGCCAACACAACGTATAGATAAAACATGGACTGTATCATAATCACTAGAAGAATAGCTAACATGCACACTAATTAGATTATTTTTCAACGCATCCGATCTGTTTTTGAAAGAAATTCAAAGGATTATAAAATGTAATGCTTAATGGATATTTAGGATTTGTATAATAGCTTCAAATGTAAGATTTTAAAATGATATCGGTACAACCAGGTATTCATTACATAGGTGTGTCGGTCAAAATAGTCTACTTGTATGTCTTGACTCCTCTTTGTGCTATGAAGCAATATCGTATTTATTACCAGAATTATGAGCCTGGATGTTTTGACCCAAGCCTAACTAACGCACCGGAAGAAGAATCTGTTTCAAGTGGAACTCGATACTATGATTCTGTAATGGTAAGGAAAGTTCAATCTCGATTTTAACGTGTGAATCGAAATAGTGTAAAAGCAAAATATACATTGCTTAATTACAAGCATTTGCAAGCCCTGATGAAAACCAGTTTTTTCTTGTTGACAATTATCCATAATTAAAAATAAATGTTGAGTAATTATTACAAATATGACATTGTGTATGTTATATATACTTAGTTACAATCAGCTAGGTGACGGATACCAGCTTGAAAATCATAATATTTTGAGATTAAGTTATGCATGTATCAATGTACTCATGAAGACGCCTTTCTAAACTTCAATAAAATAGTACTTTTGCTTCCTAATGTTTAATACGAAGGTATTTTTATCAACATCATCTATGTTGTAAAATCTACACCTTTATTATCATCAGAAAATATCCATTTTTATAGTCTATAAATCGTTATTGACCTTTATGCAATGGCATGCTGGTATATGGTCAATGAAAGCTGTCACCATGTGCAGTTATTACCATTCCCGGTGTCATTTAAAGTTGTCTCGATATTTGGCGATGTATGTATGTATGTATGTATGTATGTATGTATGTATGTATGTATGTATGTATGTATGTATGTATGTATGTATGTGTGTGTATGTGTGTGTGTGTGTGTGTTGTGTGTGTCGTGTGTTTGTGAACTTCCAAGTGAAGTACAGTAAATAATTACCATTCAGGAGTATATACTCGCGTTCTTAAAATGACAATGGTTGAAATAGTCCAATATTGATCACAACCTGGATGAGTTGTACATCAGAACCTGTTATATGTTTCAATCAATTACAAACTATGTTAATTCTGAAACATCGTTTTATTTTCTTGTAGGCAAAAACTTGATATGAGACTCAGTCTCAGCCTCTTCAAATCTCATGGTCAAACATATGTCTTCTTCAAGTTTTAAGCACCATTGTTACTGCTGTCATTGGTCAGTCTTCCTTAGAGATCATCAAAAGTATTATGCTTGAATGACATATGACGAAGCTTTAATACACGAAAAGCAACGTATCACGTACATACTCCACAATTTAGATGTTACAAGACTATGCTCAGAAAATAAGTAACAGCAAAGAGTGAAAATCAACAATCTGTATAAAATTCAACAAATAATTGATTTACCTAGAATACAAAGTACAAATGTAATAAAAAGGAAATAACGGCATTATGATCTAAATCCCAAATAATCTTAGAATTACAGACTCAAGTCCTAATAATTTAAAGTCCTGAAGATAATTCAGTAGAAGTCCAAATTAAATCCAAAATAGAACGTGACGTGTTTGTAGTAGCTCATAGAGTGTTGATGTGTCAATAGCTCGTGTTGTATCACACTAATATAATTCCATGTTTGAAATCACTATAAATTCTATTGAATGTTTCAATCGAAGAATTTTATTAGAGTAATTTATTCTCCATAGAAAATAATCATTTTTTTCAAATATGAAGAAATAAATTCGAGCCCAAACTTAATGGTCACTAAATATGATACAACGTATAAAGATTAAATTTTTTTTACACACATACATGTATATATATATATATATATATATATATATATATATATATATATATATATATATATATATATATATATATATATATATATATATATATATATATATGGTATTTCGCCAACAGCCTAATTGGAACTAAGTTCCTCCCCTACAGAAACAGTGTCTATCAAACACATTGGATGTGAGTTCTTTGAATTCAAATTAATTAGTTTTATTCTCTTATAAATGGTAACAGCGCCAGCATGCATTGTTGATCTAGAAATCGTAATAGAATCAGTATGCAGCGATCCAAGTTGTTTCATCCGGTACTTGGGTTTCATTTATCCAACGTTCTCTCCATTTAGAGTTTCTTGTTCAAAATGACTATGCCATTTGACCTGGAGAAAACAGAAATTGTACAGACCCAAAGCCAGAGAGAGAGAGAGAGAGAGAGAGAGAGAGAGAGAGAGAGAGAGAGTAGCAAACTAATTTTAGATCTCAGCCGGCTCAATAAATACATTGACACTGTGAGTTTCAAAATAGAGGCTGAAAGGTCTGTTGTATGTTCATTTGAAATGGATGACTTACCTACATATAATTTCATACTTATGCACATATCCTCGCTTGCGTTCCTTCGATTTATGTGTTTTGGAATCATTTACTATTTTCACATTCAGCCTCAATACTTTCCCACGGTTATCAGAATGATCATCAACTGAGTCGTTTATCTCTTCCTGTCGACCTTTCCAGCAGCAAAGGCGATGCATCTCAACGACATCCTCCAAACTTGCAAATGGAACGTTTACCTTTATCGAAGCAGAAACTATGTTCTGTACTTGATCATTATCACGCAAATGCACTCGATACTGATTATCGAATTCATCGAGTTAATTTTCAATATATCATAGCAAAAAAGCATTGGAAACAGCTGGGTCTACTCAACGCCGTGGTCAATATTATTTTGCTAGGCTGTCTTTTCATGCATTATTTACAAATTGTCTGTTAGCCCAAAGGCACCCTTTTCCCGGCTAGATCAACAATCCTAATTGAAAACGAAGCAGTATGTCATTTCCGCGTCTGTGACGCTGCAAACAATTGTTCAAGTAAGTGGCGAATGGAGTACAGAAGTGAAACATCTTCACATCAGCAGTATACGAGTGAATTACATAATACAAGCTTATTTTTTTATTTCTGGAACAACCAAATATATTGAAAAAAGTCCTCATTAAGATCGACAATTATCTGGTTGTGTCCTGCATTTTTATACTCTGGAAACACGGCCCTGATCAGACATATACAGGGTAAGTTGAATTTGCTGGACGATTCATTGTTACGAAAGGGCCGAAAGGCTTTATACGGAGCCGTCTGTCCACCCAATATTCTGTCAGCACATTTGTGCACTTTGTGGTCACCCATTGATAGTTCTGTTAAGGACAAGATGGAATCGTAAAATGTGCACATATGCATCACCAGTCCTTGACCCACATGGATCACAAATACTCTTGCAATCAATTGAGATGCTTTTTTTTGTGGCTGTGCTTACTGCCCTCAGTCCTCCACCCCACGGTCCTCCTACCAAACATAATTTAAGGGTGGGACCACAAATACAAAGTGATTGTGTGATGGCCACTCTAATGTGTGACAAGTCCACACAGGCTACTCCTTTACACCTGGTTCTAGCAAGAGAGTCGTGCGAAGAAAATAATTTAAGTGTTCTGTTGGGAGAAATCGCATGAGATTGAAGCACCTACATTATAAAGATATACTAAGAAAGTGGTAGATATTTTGTCATGTACTCGTGCATCAGTAGAGGACCTTGTGAGTGATTTAGTCAGTCTCACAATTGAATAAACTCGTTTCGGTGGCTCTTCAATGAGTAAGGCTACTCCACAAGGCTACCACTCCATGATCTGCCACATTCAGGCATCCAGGAAGAGTGGGTGTTGGTTTTGATAAGGCTTGAGAAGACTTGTTGTACAATGTTACATGTATAAAATTGTTATTTCAGTGTTATTAAATGCAAGTTGTCACTGATACTAACCTGACTCAGTCAAATCGGTTTCAGCACTTAGCCAGCATTCCAGGAATAGTACAGACGTATAAAACGTGTTTCCTAATAGATACTGCTTCATTATGCAGGTTGTACACAAACTATTACCATTTCATATCAGATGGTCTTTATCCAACCGTTATCTATGACTTTCCTTCCCTTTTTAAAAAAGGACGATATTATTGAAAATACGTCCAAAAAGTCTTTCAAAATTTGATTGTAAAACATAGATAACGATAGCGGAAAATGTTTCATGTCTGGAAAAGCCTCACTAGACAATATGTAAAATCCTAACAGCCAGGTCATATGAACACGTATTGTTTATTTTGACATATTTACAAAGAACCAATTTAAATTTTTCTTGAAGATGTACATTTTTTAGGTTCGAATAATTGTAGTAAACTGCTGCGTTTTAGGTGCTAGTTTGTGTGGTAGTGTTTAGTAAAAATTCGAAGAGGAAGTCAGCACCATTAACGTACTTTCCTGCAATTAAGCTAAGAAAATAACTTTCTTTCTGAAAACAGAATTCAATTCCATATGTAATATATTTTCCTGTTTTGGCGAAAATTCGTGTTGAAACATATAAAATGGTAATATTGTACCAAATTATTGCAGTTACAATACTTTTAATAATTTGGGAAATGCATAGTTCCGAAATTAGTTTGGTGCGATATCCGTCCTTATTGCCATATCAACACTGTGTTTCAAGATGTAGGAATTTATATATACATTTCTGGTTGGAACTGTAATTTTCTTTGTATTTTCCACGCACTTTGTCTATCTCGTTTATAAGGTTATTTAGAACCAGATTTATAAAGCTTTTTTGCATAAAAAAATCCCACAATTAAGATCACATATTAATCACAAATAGAAGTTAGTCATGTTGCGTTTTTAGTGGGATCGACTTTTATTAATTTCGAATAATAGGCTTTTGTTAATAATTACAGCAAACCTTTACCTCGAGTAAAGGAGACCAAAATATATACTAAAATGCATACCTTTTATCCTGGTTTTAAGGGTTCCCGAAGTGACTCCAATCAATATGTTGTCTATCAATACCGTCGGGTAAAAGTGAATTACATCATAACATTTGCAGTCGATGAAGAGACTAAAGAGTCAATACAGTCAATGTCAATGGCGGATATGTCCATTCAGGCTGGTCAGATAAGAGAGACATCCAATAGCAAAGGTTTGATTTACTGCAACTGATAAAGTTTTTAAATTATTATGTCTAATCATTAGCATACCAATCAATTCTGTATTATGGCACACATTAGACAGCATGGTCATGAATTATATGCATACTAAACATATTTATTGAAAACTGGATAAAGATGTTGAAGCTATGATATGTATAAATCATATGGATAGATGGTAGTGATATTTAAAGGCGAGCGCCATAAAGCATAAAGGCGAGCGCCATAAACAATTCAAATTATTCAACTTCTTCGTCCTGAGAGAAGACCGAGTGAAAACTTTAACTAATAACATGTTTTATATACAAGTGAAAGCTATAAAAGGAATCAATTTTACAAACATAGATAAACAATGAATTCAAGTATGTATCATACTGGTCTTAGAGTGGTGAGAACGGCCGATATTTACAAAATTAATAGATGCGTAAATAAGTTTTATAAGAGGGAGCACCAATTTAATTTAAGCAAATTGCTGGCTAGTGATACAAGGGACAGATACGTACAGACCGCCTCTTATGTGTTCGATTTCGATTTTTAACGTAGCTTTACCAATTATTTAGTCATATCGCTATGATATCTGCGATGAGGTGGTTTGTAGACATGTAGCATGATATCCAACCCAGTTACATTATCCTGACATCAGGCCAACCAGTGTTAACACTAATCTCTGAATGCTGAGCGTCAAGCAAGGCAGTTGTTGATACCATTTTTGCATGTCTTTGAAATGACTCGGCCGGGGTCGAACCCACGACCTCCCGCTTCCGCGGCTGACGCTCTAACCACGAAATCACCGGATAGTTTGAGTGACTCTTAATAGAGTAATAATTTTGTGTGAGTGAGAGTGGGTAAGAAGGAGTGACTGAGTGAGTGTGTGAGAGAGTGAGTAGGTTACAGTGGGTGAGTGAGTGCGATAGTGAGTGAGTGAGTGAGACTACTAACCACTATTAACCAGCACTCAACAAGTGCTGACAACTACAGTAGCTCCATCCACTGTTACAGCACCTGGAACTACGAGTATACCAATGACTACCACAGTAGCAACGACAACAGCTGCACAGCCAACAGCTACATATGTACTGACAACTACCACAACTGCTGAAATAATACTTACTCCAGCTACCACAACACAAGCGGTTACAACTACTGGACCGCCTTCAACTGCCACAGTAGCAACGACTACTACAGCTGTAACGGCAACAGCTGCACCAACTACCACTACTGCAGCACCAACAATAACTCTTGCCCCAACAACTGCAGGTACACCTCTCTTTGCTTCTTAAAGTTCTAAAACAGTTTTAAGGAACGATCATGTTTTATATCTATGCATTTATGTACACTTAAACTAGCTTCTGCATAAATTCATTTTATTTTGCTTTCAAGAACAACATCCTCAATTGTCTTTTAACATTTCATTTCCTTTTTCTGGAACAATAATATTAAATAGACATGATGATTTGACGACTCTTTTGATTACAATTTTAATTGTGCAACCGTATTATATACCAAATTAAATTTTATTTCATGGCTTTAATCATTGTAATATAGTCTTAACAATTAAAGCTGTATATGCAGTTAAAGGTTATACTTCTTCGGGTATTGGTAGAATCCGTGACAGAACCCAGTTCGTTCTCTTATTTTACACATAATTCAGAAGTGTTTTCTTTATTCTTGCAATAGAAAATATTACATTTGCAACGTCAAATAATCATTTATGGTAATATTACAATGACGTCATTTTAGTAAAGCAAACTTGATAAAGCGATTCCTGTGCAAGAAAAGCAGTTGATCACGGTGTTTGGTTGAATTTCTTGTTAAGCGGGAAATAATGACCTGACACGATAAATAGGTCTGCATTGCATCTCTCTGACCTATTTACTTGTCATTGACTTTATGTTATTTTAAATGTCATGTTCGCTGTCGTTTATTAGAGATCATTGTCATTTACCTTGCTAGTTCACTGGACTGGGGCAGTTCTCTGGTTGTTTTATTCGGCTGTTGTCATGGCCACTGACAAGGTCGTATGATAAATGTAAAGGACACAAATATATCAAATGTGCATGTAGTTCGTGTTATTTTACATTTGAAAAGAAGAGGGTTGCTGAAGTTGGTGTGTTTAATATTTGGTTATTTGATGTCAGACTACATTTATTCAACTATACCTGTATGTTATATGCAGATTTGCTACATATAGAAAGATACTTCCATTGAATGAAGCATTCCTCACTCATCCGCACCTATTATATTCTTATGAAAATGAAATAATATTGTTGCAAATGGTTTTGTCATTGAATGTTAATAGTTCCATGAAAGACTCTAGTAGTGTTTGTGTATTGCCTGGAACTACATAAAATATCAATATGTGACTCAACTGCCCCGTTTCGGTCATAATTGTTTTATTTAACATATTCAAGTTTAATCTCGTGGAAACTATATCTATGGAATAGACTATCGTTCCATATGTGCTCTCTCATTTTGCAGTTCAAATTTTCCACACTTTACAATATTATTGCCCATTCCTAAATGTATCTTTATCTCTAGGTTAATGTTAGTTTCAAACTTGAAAAAAGGTGTATAAACTCTCTACGATACATACTATTATTACACATCATATGGTCAAGTAGATGTTGCTGTGGCCAGTCCATTTTACAGGTTAAGCGTTTGCCACTTATGTACCTTTTACCTCAGATCATTCATGCATTCGTTTCCAGAGCAAAATTCATTGTGCCAATAAATGCATTGATTACCTGAAAAATAGGAACTTCTCGATACGAAGTTTTCGACAGATCCGTCTGTCTACGAAGGCACATGTCGGTTTGGTAGCTATAATAATGCATTTCTTCCTCTAGTCTCTGCAATTTATAGGCAAAGGCATAAATGGTACAGAGCGGAAAAGGGTTTTCTGGTATATATAAGTTTTCTTATGCTTTGGTTGTCAAACCTTGTGTGACATGTCTATGAGGTGATGTACGGAACAGTTAAAACCATGAAATATAAAACACTGCAGCACCAACCAGTACTCCACAAGTAACGACAACCACAGTAGCAGCAACCACCACGGCAGGAACAACACTTGCTCCAGCGACCACGACACAAGTGATGACAACTACTGGAGCAGGATCAACTGCCACAGTAGTAACGACTACCACAGCTGCAACGTCAACAGCTGCACGAACTACCACTACTGAAACACAAACAACAACTATTGTCCCCACAACTGCAGGTAGGGCTTTTTTGTTTTTAATGTTGTTACAAATCATCAAGGAATGAGTATGCTTTTAATCAATGCTTATAGAACACAGACACATTCTAAGATTTCATTGGATTTGTGGCTTTGATACTGAAATATAATACGATTTCTAAAGATTGTTATGATATAAATATGATAGAGTTCATAGACGATTTAGACTTTAGTACTTAAATATATATATATATATATATATATATATATATATATATATATATATATATATATATATATATATATATATATATATATATATATAATCAGTCCATGGACTTGTAATTTTATATAAGACGGATTCAAGACGAGTTGATCTGTTAGAAATTGAATATGGTTTCGATCTAATTTTGAATTGGAAACAGACGTATGATAAGGTTTTCAGAAACGGACTTTGGTACTAGAAGTGACATATAACACTGTTCCAAAGTGCAGTTTGTTTCATAGCTGAGGTATAAGACAGTTGCAATCACGGCTTCGGTTTGTAACAAAGATATAATACAGTTTGAAGGAGATTTGGGTATAGCACACACAATTATTGAAATTATTTGAGAGTGGTTTCATTAAGTAGAAATTACATTTTATAGGCATTTTGCCCGTGCAACTTAATGGTAAGAGATTCTTCGGTGAGATGTCCCTGATAACAAATTTAAAGATGCCTGTACCCATATAAACACAGTTATGGTTAATGACATTATACCAGTGCTGACGTTTTATTTCATTAGATGAAGCCATTGTGCTACTCTTATGTTTCTATAAAATAGTGTTGAGTGTTCCAATGTAAAACTCTGAATCATTAATACAATCCTTTGCCTTGCCTTTTAAATATATTGAATACATATATACATTGTGTAGTAGTCTATTCAGTTTAAAAGATATATAATGATTACGAGAAATCAGTGCAAATGGTTGTAATACCTTACTTATAGAAGAAATGTATTCTCAAGTATTGATATATTTACCAATACAGTTATAAAGGAGTAAAAAACAAACACAGCAGTGATTCTAGTACATCATATCTAAATTGTATTGAAAATAAACGTACTTATCTAGTCTTCTAGTGGTATTGTTACGTGCTTAGGCTCGAATAAACAGTAACACAGAAAGAGTGAGAATAACAAACTTGTAAAAACTTAAGAAACAATTTATTGAGCACAAATATTTTCCAGAAAGAAAAATAAACTTACGGTTTAAAGAATTAATTCCAAAATGAATCCAAAAATAATTCAAAATATTATCCACTAGAGAAATTGCAAACGTCCTGGTAATTAAATGTGCAAATAATTACAAGTTCGAATCTTAGTGAAGTATCCAAGATGGAAGACGATGTCACGTGATGAAGTCAGTTCTTGGTAATACAATTCTATGAGCACAATTCTTTTCCAGATAAATAACAAAATATTTCCGCTTGAATATTTGTACAGATGCGTCGTTTGGTCCAGGAAACAACGGCGCAGCTATTGACATCAGGCAGTGCTCCCCCAATTTTCGGCTGCCCAGAGGGCGTAGGTCTCCCCCCCCCATATCCGAGCATTTCTTTCGGGCCTGTAAGTCAGGACGCATGTGTTTTTTTACCGGATCCATATGATCTATTTCATTATACATCCTCGACGTCACCGGCAGTACAGCCGTCCCAGCATGGGGACATATTGCTAAAACGGTCCGACCAACTATTTACGGGGATTTTAGTGACAAATCCGTCCGTCAAGCTGTACCGCCTGCAACATTCCAATACTAGTACTGAGGTTTTAGTGAAAAATCTGTCCATCCAGCCAGGCCATTGGAGCGGGCGGTATCGGTGATAGCCGGACCGTCGCCGATATTCAGGCGGACCACACGCCAGACAAACAAGCCGGCAGTGGTGTCCCAGTATGGGGACCTTATTGCTAAAATGGGCCTACCAACTATGATTTACTGGGATTTTAGTGACAAATCCATCCGTCAAGCTGTACCGCCGGCAATATACCAATACTATGATGGAGATTTTAGTAAGAAATCTGTCCGTCCAGTCAGGCCATTGGAGAGACCGTTACCGGTCATAGCGGGACCATCACCGACATTCAGGCCGACCATTCGCCAGACAAACCAGATGTCAGTGCCTGCCGTCCATATGTTCACGGCTTCTTCACAAGGAAGAATTAGTGAAATTGTCAAGGATGACGGAATTGCGTCATCTATGTCACCTGGTATATTCTGTCCAGAGATGCAAGCTGTACCAGAACCAAAGTTCCATCTAAGCAAATGGTTGAAAAATTTAACGTTGGATTGAGCGGAAAATGACAATTCAGCTGCGCGTGGATGCATGAGCAGCTGCGCGTGCAGCCTAGAGGGAACGTTGACCAGAACACGACTCGGCACACAGTGAGTGTGACGAAACACTTGTTGCAAATCAGCCATACACAGATCCAGTCATGGAACGGACCGTGTTTAGCTTCAAGGCTGCAGTGGAAGAAATTTATAGGGTGTTGGCAACATCAGAATACCCACCACCTCCTTCCGCCCAGTCAAGACTGCAAAGTTTAGGAGTCTGTAGATCTTCAATCAGAGGAAGAGACGATGTCTTTCCTGCTCCTTATCCAGGAGGCAAAAATTCAGAAAGCTAAGTACCAGCGACGTTCTAGTGTAACTGTTACAAAACTCAATCAGACGCCTTCAGTACTCATCTCCAGTGTCACCTCAAAGCTAGTCCGAAACGCAGTTGCTACGACTTCAATGTTAGACTTGGCTTCACTAGCCATTTTCCGATTCCCAGTTAAATCCCTCAATGACCACGCTTGGGAATCGACGGCCCGGATTGCAAGAGTTATTAACAGGGAAGCTCACCATTCCATGGCGAATGCGTTGACTGCTTCTGTCAGCTTAAAGCTGATCCGACGTGACGCATGTCTGAGGTCCACGTTGCTCAATCCCTATCCTACTCTGGCTTTACGGATGCCTTCTTTTGAGTCACCTTTAATTTTTGGGGGCAAAAATTAAAGAAGTTCGGAACTGCCCCTCCAACTTGCCGCCCAACTTTCGCAGACGTCTCAAAGCAATCATCCCCTGCCACAGCGGAGGGATGATAGGCGGACCAGGGAAAAGGGATCTTTACAATCAAATGTGCAGTATAAATCCCAAACCAATGCTGGGAGCCAACAGTCTAATCAAGCTAGGAAGCAACCATATAGAGGCGACAATAACCTAAGTCTCTACGCCTTCAAGCCTCCTAACTCTAGACGTTGACATACCCTGCCCACCGCCCGAGGCCAGCTTTCCTGTGGGCGGCCGCCTCCTGCAATTTCAAACAATGAGGTACCAAATCACCAGACCTGTGCAATCTGATCCGGCAGTTTCTACATTGGTGCGACAATCTCCACATCAATATACAAACCAGACCCATTCCCGGTAGACTCAATGGTTTGGCTGACACTCTATCCATGAAAGGTCAAGTCATTCACACGGAATGGTCACTCCATCAATCGGTCTTTCTTTCAATCTGCACACTTTGGGGACGTCCGATGATCGATCTTTTGCAACAAGGTGGAATCGCAAATTGCCCACCTTCGTCTCTCCGGTTCCAGACCCAGCAGCATGGGCCGTGGACGCTGTGTCAATCAGCTGGGAGTGGTTGTAGGCATTTTCCTACCCTCCCACGGTCTTGGTACTGAAGATAATCCCGAGGCTAAGGGGTCATAACTGTCAGATGATTCTGATTGCCCCTCTCAGATGGAATAACTCTTGGGTCTTCAATCTACTCGATCTGGCGATAGATCTCTGCAGGAAGGTTACAGTTAGCCCAAATCTTCTCAAGCAACCGCGGTCACGGATGTTCCACCCCTATCCGGACCGTCTTTGTCTTCACATTTAACTCTTATCTGGACGG
The DNA here is from genome assembly GCA_030141615.1 of Unio pictorum. Taxonomy (NCBI): domain Eukaryota; kingdom Metazoa; phylum Mollusca; class Bivalvia; order Unionida; family Unionidae; genus Unio; species Unio pictorum. The sequence goes on from JARLTB010000323.1 coordinate 1,776,505, forward strand.
CCTTGCGAGACAAACAATTTAAATCTTCAAGTGGCATGTTTTCCGGACTGGTACCATATCAATAACATCGTCCCTTTGAGTGTTTCAATCCCTCAACTGGCCGACTTTTTTCTCTGGCTGTTCGAGGAGAAACATTTGGCCCCAATTACTATCAAATCTATCTCTCCATGATATCACATTACGCCATCATGGTAAATGTGATATCATGACAAAAATCTGTCAGATCTTTTAGCCTATTTAGAGTTCAATAGACCAAAATCCCTCACCCTGTTTCCAAATGGAATCTGTCCTGGGTTTTAACATGGCTCAATTAAGACAGTATTGAGTCTTTAGCCCACAATTCGTTAAAGCTACTATCACACAAAACTGATTTCTTGATAGTCTTAGCTTCAGCATGCAAGGTGAGTGAGTTACAGGCCCTTTCCAGTGACCCGAACTATCTTCAGTTCAGATCAGATGGTTCGGTGGTACTCTTGACGCAGCCAGGCTTCCTACCCAAAAATAGGTTAGCATCATTTGGCAATAAAACAGTCGTCATTAGCTCGCTTTCTTCCATAGATAAGTCAGGAACACCAGTTATGCAAGATCCTGTTTGTGCACTCAAGCACGATTTTAAACGCACAGAGGCGAGTCGGGTCATTTCTGCTGGTGACAGCTGAGTCATGGTATATCACCCCTCAAGCCCTTGCTTCATGGCTGAAGCGGGTTATACGCTGTGTACTCTGAGGTCTCACAAGATCGCCTCATGAAGATTACCTCTAATCAGATTAAAGCAATCTCAGAGAGCATTGCATTCGAATGCAATGTTTTGATCCGAGATACAATAGAAGCTGTTGGCTTGTCTGCAGAGTCAATCTTCTTCAACCTTTTATCTCAAAGATTTGACCTCGCAGAGGCAAACCTTGAATCTGGTAGGTCCGATCTTTGCAGCCCATATGCCCACCAGACCCATTTAAAACAATCACTACAGCCTATCAGCTTCGCTGGATTCGCCAGACATTTTTTTTTTAGGTAAGAAGATTTCAATAAACTAACTTTTTAACCGTAAAAAGGGGGTCACATATCACGTGACCCTGGGCTGTGTTGCTGATTAAATTAAGAGAACGGGTCATCGTTCACATGGGGAATCCATCCATCATACCCTAGAGGATACCCGGGGTACAAGTAGGATGCTCAGCATTCATTCCTCCTATTGCCTATTCTCCTAACGTTAGTGAGATTGGAGAACGTAGTTGAAGGAGAAAGCAAATTTTTTAAGCAAATTATGTTTCTTTGAGAATACTTACACAACATATTACCCAAGAACCCTCCCAACCACCCCGCCATGCGAGCATCCTCGTATAGTATATATAGCTCAGCTTAATAACTAGCAACAACTGGCGGGGGCAAGGGAAGGTAAGGGGCAAGAGTTATTGCCCTTTGTATATAGGACACAGACAAAACAGACGAATTTTCATCTTTTATTAGGGCTGGATTCGCGAGGTAGCAGGCTTATATCCCAACATTAATGTGATTGGGTAAGTATTCTCGGTGCTTTTCTTGCATTTATGAACGATAGGGGAATGGAAAAGAAAGGATTTCTTGAACTTGCATACCATTTTAATATCATTTAGAAGGGACTATACATACTGTTGTATCGTTATTTTCCTATGACATTACGAGCAATGAATGAGGAGAATTTCATCATTGATCGCTAGGCATGCGGTTGAAAGAATGATGATAATATGTCCGTATTATTTAGCTATGTGCGGATATCAGTTTTATCTATCTATCTATCTATCTATCTATCTATCTATCTATATATATATATATATATATATATATATATATATATATATATATATATATATATATATATATATATATATATATATATATACCTGTGTGTTTAGTAGTTTCCATCTGTCTTTAAAGTGGGATCGGCCCATCTAAAAATATTTGTTTACTTTCACATAGGCTCTGTGTGCACGTTATCCATAACATGATAGTGCAAAAGGCAAGGTCGCCAAACTTTAATCTCCTGAAATAAGTGTCTAAGTTGACTTTAGAAGGTCACTCTTCACTCTTCACCTATGTTTCAAATTACTACATCATGGATAGTATATACAGTACTAAAATCTGACAGAGTCTCGTCATATAAATCAAGGTTACATCAGTACAAATAGGTTATAATGTTGAGCAAACATGGCACATTGACTAAATTAGATAACATGAACTGAACGGATGGTGATCGTTGCAACTCTGCGCATCCTTTGAGTGATTCAAAGAGAAGATGATATTTTGTGCATTGAACGCAGATGGAAAAACTTCGATGTTTATTAGATATGCAAATTCTAACATGATTTCACCTGACAATACTCATATTACAACAATTACTACTAATTATATGCAAAGTATTTGGGTGCATTTAAATGGATAAAAACTTGTCGCAAATATTTCCTCATGCCTGACTTAACAATTGAGAAAATTGCCTTTGGAATGTTAAATGTATTTATTTAGACCCAATGCCATAATGTCTGTTTCAGAATTAGTGATGGCTTGTTAGGTTATCCTAGGATTAGACTCAGTTATTAACGTCCAAAGGGATCTCAAATGGCCAGCTGAGCTGCAGTGGCAGCCATGCATTCATTAAAATGGCATACAAAGCTGATATTTCACACTAAAATTGATTTATCTGATGAAAAATCACGTTGGCTTACTGACTCCCTATTTTTCAGTTAGGTGACTTTTTCTGAGGCTAACAGGTTCAAATCTCTATTTTAGTACCTTAACTCTATACCGTATACTTTCAGCATTGAAATACGTTGCAGTAGGCCTTGGCGTTGGTGTTCTTGGATTTGTAGCGACACCACTTATCATCGGCGCTGCTCTTGGAACTGTTGGTTTTACAGCCGGAGGAGTGGCGGCAGGTAGCATTGCCGCTGCTGTACAGGTATCAATGCATCATAACATCCGCTGATATTGCATTGAATTAAATTCTATCGAAAAGTCATTAATATATACTTGTCTTATTTTTCTCCTGTAAAACCTGCCGAGAACTGTACAAAGTAAATGGTATTCAAGATTCTATCAAACTCATAATCTAAGCAGAATTTGAAGCACATGATTATTCAGTTAGACTGTGGAGCATTTGACTAGGATGCCAATGGGTGACAGATCTGACTTGGATTAATATGGCAAGTCTTTAACACACAGAATGTCAGTTATTTCATTGAAAAACAATAATATATTAAAATGCAGCATAATTATTGTCGAATATTTGGTACAGTACGATCCACATAAATATAAAATTTAAATCTGTAGCAACTGGACGTTACCTTGTGTATGGTATAATAAAAATTAGTAATATCTTGCAGGCCACTATCGGTAATGTTGCGGCTGGATCAGCATTTGCAATGGCTCAATCGGCTGCGGCGACCGGCGTTGTGAGTGTTGGGACTCAGTTAGCTGGAGGAACGATATTCGGAGTAGCGAGTGCAGCTGTAATGAAGCTGTTTAAGCGCAAAACTCACAAAGCAGACGTTTCACAATAAAAATGATTAACTTCCCCATGACAGATATTGATTGCTATGCTTTAGGATTTTTTTTGTAATTCATTTAACATGTAGCAGATGTGAAATCTTCCTTGAAATAGATGTCATAAAACTTACTAGAATAACTTTTACAGTTCTGTAAAATAATTTTCGGAGATACAGTAAAAAATAGCTGTACATTTGTATGAAATATTTGACATTTTGTTAAACTGTTGGTTATTTAATTAGTTGTCCTGCATTTTTAAAACATTTTGACGGTTAAATGGAAACAATGAATGGTCAAGTCATTAGCCAATAGTGAGTTCTATAGAACCAAATGCTAATTCACATACACCATGTTCATGTAACTCTATGCAGAAGCATGCCGATTGCAGAGGCGTAGCTAGAGTGTTTGGCGCCCGGGGACAATATTCATCCCCACCACCTCAACTCTGAAACCCATTATTTTCATCAATAAAATCACCATTACCCGTTACAACCTATTTCAAAGCCCATTTTGGCGCCCCCACTAGTATTGCGCCCGGGGACATATGTCCCCCCTTCCCCCCCCTAGCTACGCCTCTGGTCGATTTTGACCTGAATTCAATGATAACAAATAAAATCACTGTATGTTGTTTGCAAGATACTGACTATTTGAAATGTGAATTTCAGATGACCGGGCTCCAATATCTATAATACAAGTCTTGACGTTGCGACTAGACTTATAAAATTGATTGATCGTGTTTGATGTCTGTCATAAATAACCACTTGAATTAAAACTTAAGTTAAAAAAACGTTTTGTTGTTGAAATCAATGCCAGAATTCTGTCATTTCTATTCCGATAGCAATAAAGATTATGTCTGATATAAATCGTCCTTATATATATATATATATATATATATATATATATATATATATATATATATATATATATATATATATATATATATATAAACACCAATAAAACATGTTGTCTGCAATGAATAGTATTTCGGAATTGTAGATAATTTATTCACAATCGCAACTGATATAATATTTTATAGTTTGTTTGCATTACAATTTATTTTTAAAAAAATAAATTTCACAAATGTTACCAGGATGGCCTTGACTTCAGTATGCAAACAAGATATATAAGACGCAAACCATGTATTTGATGACTCGTTACATCACGAGGTTAAATATTCAGAAGTTGTATTCAGTGCATGTGTGTAGCGACAAAGCAATAACTATTAGATGCTGCTAAATCAATCACATGTTTGTATATTTATTGCATAGGATGCCAGTTATTAATTAATTACATTGCCTCATATAATATATGTTGGGTTATGTAAAGAAAATTAGACATTAAACATTTTTGAGTCGATATCTGATAACCTGGCATATTGCTGTATTGAATGAATATATTACAATTATTTATTCCTTGTTGTTCTAAAACTGTGCGTAATTGACAGTCATTCCTTTGCTGGCCACCATATTAAGGCACTTTTTTCAAAACGGAACTGTCAAATGCCTGCCTGCCATCAAATATGGTTATCTAAATGCACCTTAATTTGAAGATTTTTTTATTGACTTAACAAATAAGTGAAAATTTGTCTACAGTTATAATAATTAAATTTTAAATGTTAGTTTTCACAAATGTTATAAACGCTGTTGCAACAGTAAGGATTAAATCCATGTGATACATGTCTAGCAACCTATGGATTAGAGAGGTGCATTTCTGATGTGAAATCATGGATGACATGTAACAAGCTACAGTCACAGCCAGTACGAAACCTAGGCGTTACTCTTGACAGTACTCTCATATTGCACCAACATGTCATGAACATATGCAAGCCTGCATATTTTGAATTGAGACGCATCAGTTCTATTCGTAAATATCTTTCAGTTGATGCCACTAAAACCCGTGTGTGTTCATTGGTACTTTCAAGACTGGACTATTGTAACTCAATTCTGTCTGGTTTGTCTCATATCTACTCCAAAAGCCTCAAAAGATTCAAAACACAGCTGCTCGGATCATCTTTAGAGTACTTCAAACAGAGCACACCTCACAATCACTATTTACCCTACACTGGCTATCCATTCGATATAGAATCAAACACAAACTTTATTTTATCTCCAGCCCAGCCTGTACATTCAACCGCACTCAAGTGTCATCGATCATCACCCAGTGTTACACTGGACAGTATTTTCTCATTGCACCAACATGTCATGAACATATGCAAGGCTGCATATCTTGAATTGAGACGCATCAGTTCCATTCGTAAATATATTTCAGTTGATGCTACTAAAACACTAGTGTGTTTATTAGAAATTTCAAGACTGAACTATTGTAACTAAATTTTTGTCACAATATTTACTCCAGAAACTTCAAACAGTTAAAAACACAGCTGCACGGATCATCTTTAGAGTACCTCGATCAGAGCACACCTCACCATTACTCTGTACCCTATACTGGCTATCTATTTGATACAGAATTAAACACAATTTGTTCTTTGTGCTATGTTTCAATGACAGACTCCAGTCCAACATAATATCCAGCCGCACCCATGTGTATACACCAGCTAGATTATTACGCTCTTCTTTTGATAATCACATACTCATTGTTCCCACTGTAAAAACAAAGTCAGATGGACAACGTTCGCTTGCATTCCAGGGCTCGAGCAGCAACAAGGGTGGACAGACCGAAACTATTTCACTCAAACCGAAACTATTTTATGCAGACAAAAGAAAGAGAAATTGTTTCAGTTTCGCACGCTACGGAGACAAAGTCTCAAAACAGACCCGGCGCCGATTGCACTGCGGAAACAAATTGTTATGGTAAAAGTCTTTTACGATGAAAGTTATTTGAGGATTTCACAAACAAACTAATTTGCAAAATCTCTCCTCGTAAATCAATTAAATTATTGGACTGTTCAATTAGTTTAAAATTAATTCTTGTTAGTGAATTATTATGACATCGCATATACACTGGATTGGTTGGACCTTCAATTATTAAAATTCCGGGTGGAGCTGTTGGTGGTAGTGAATATAAAATATTTCCATGCTGGTCTTGATTTGATCTTTCGAGATTTATTTGGTAACTTCCTTAGATAGCATCACATACTAAATTTACTGCAATCACCGAGGAAATATTCACATTTTGAGGAGCAATATGCCCACTACTACCATCTGGGTCATTATTATGTTTGAGTATGGTTGAACCCTTGTGTTGTTGGCTCCATGCGGTCAATATCATAGTAAACGTTTCATTTATAAGATCATTAACGGATTTTTTTTAAGTTCGTTTGCGGTATACCCAGGAAACTTGAAATTCTGTAGATCAGTTTCTGTTAGATTGTATACAGTTAGGAAATGTTTTTTAGAGTAATTAATGTTGTCATCGCTATGATCAATTATTACTTGAATTACTCGCTGATTGATATATTCCATGTCGGATACAAGTTGATTTAATATTTCAGTTCGTTTAATGATTTTACTCCGATTATACTCATGGAAAGACAGTTGTAGTCGCTGTAGTTGTTGACTGTGTTCTTGATTGATCTCTCTAAGGTATTGAATAATTCGATTATGGTACGTGTTTATATATGTAATTGATTCTGGAGTCTGTTCAACCTTAAATCTTCAAAAGGCGGAATCTTGATCAACAAAATTAAAGTAACTACCCGGCAGTGATGACTTTTTATATCGAGGAGGTGTTCTTTATATGATGTGGTAATTTCATGGTATAATTGTTTATTTGTGGTATAATCAGATTTTTTTAGGTTCTGGTAGTGGTAGTATTTTAGGCCATCCTAATATAGTTCTGATTGAGCTGTTATATGTATCTACGGCATACCCGGGTGAGTTTATCTCAATCGCGCATGATAGTGTTGGTTCATGAACTCTTATGGCGATTTTTGATTTTTTTCCCGTGATTGATTTTATTCTACGCTGTAATTCATTATTGATTTGTTCGAATTGGTAAGACCCAGATGGTAAGGAAACAACATTCCAGTCTGGAGTCCCGTCTGGTTTATTCTTACTCGCAAACACCAGGGAATTATTCGGTTGTTGACCACCCAATGGTGTGGATCTAATGTTAGGCCAACCATGGTATACTCGTAATTTTGCTAGTGCTATTTCCTTCAGAGGAATCGCAGTAGGGAAATTCACATTGAATTCAGGATTGGTTGAGGTTACTGAGAACATGCTGGTTTTCACCGGGGTGGTATTTTCCGCTATTCGTTGAATAGTTCTTGCGATGTTGCCATTGTTATTTTATTCGTGTTGTTTTTCTAATTTTGACATCGTGGAAAATTCACTATCGGATATTAATATGTCATCGAGTGACGACGATATCATCGAGGATAATTGGGAGTACGCGGTTGACACAACGTGGAACTTAACTACGTAATCTTGTAGTTTATGCTAGCTGCATGATGATATTTTCATTGTTATTATTGAAATTATTCCAGCGATTGTTGTCTCCGCGGATATACAAATTGGAACAGCTATCGGGGTAACCATTGTTACAGAAGAGAGTATAGTACCGGCTCCGGTAATTACACCTTATACCGAGTACACGGTAACGTCAACTGCGGTAATTCTTCGTCGGACTTTTTATTATTTTTATTTGGTACTCCTCAGTTGGTGTTTTGAGTTTAATTTGAAATTATCTGACTTGATCATAGCGATACTGTTGTGACGACAATATCGGTGATATTGTTGTTGATAACATTATATTTATTACTATAGATTTAAATTAAGTTATTTACACAAATCTGCTACAAATTCCACATGCCATGTTATTGGAGTCCTAGCCAAAGTATTATCGGTGGATGTTATTGTGAATCATTTAGTTGTATCCTTGTCGATGATTGTTGATATTGTATTGTTGACCACAGTTGAACTTTTCGATGAAATATTAAATTGAGTCTGTGACACTATTGTTAATCTGTAGATGCCTTTGACGGTCGCGGTGATACTTAGCGTGTTAGTTTGTGGTGTTCACATGACTGATCCGTGTTGGGGCGTATAAACCACATTGATAGTTTTTTCATGAGGATTGTTTGTTTTATCTAATCGGTTTATCATTCTCGGTAAATCATCATTGATTGCATCGACGGTCTTCTTGATCTCTTCGATGGATTTTCTAATATCCGGGAGTCTTATGTCGAGTTTTTCAAATGAGACCCCCAAGAATTTCTCAACGAGATTATTGCGAAAAGTTGAAAACTGTTTTACATGTTCTTCATATTTGGATTGTAGTGCTGTTAATTCTAACATAGCGGTTTTTATCTCTATTAGCTTTGGTATGGTCACCGGTGGATTTCCAAAGGAACTTAATAACGGTGCATCAATCTTGTCAACTATATTTCCTTGTAACTCAGCAAATTGATCAAATTTAGTGATATGTTCATCATATTCATCGCGTAGTTGTTTTTAATGGTTCTAAATTGTTAATTCTATCCATGATAGCTGAAATGAGAACACCTGGTTTGAGCTTCCCCTGATCGGAATATACCGCGATAGTATTTTCAGCTGCGTCGCGGTTTTTGACTAAAATATCATCAAGGGAAACATTACTAGTTTTCAATCTTCCTTGACGATCTTAAAATACAATTTCATTGGGATCAACACTTGCGAGGTTTACCATCGCATCTATTTCATCTTATTTTTTTACATCACTGGTTGCACATAATTCCGTGGTGGTTTTATTCAGGCTTGATAGAGATCTTCCCCAAATATCAATCATTATATTCTAAGATCTCTCTAAAAACGATTACTCGTATATTCGTGTACGGTTTTATGGGGTGATTTTCGCGATGATGAAATAGCGTCGAGCACATTTAAAACTTCTATGACGGATATTGGTGGGTCATTCATTTTCTGTGTTGGTAGCGTGGAATACCAGTGTGGGGTGTTTAATTGTTGTATATTACGTATAAACTCTTCAGGCAGTGCTAACCCATATGAATCGAAATAAACAATCACACGCGGATCAATCGCGTATGCAACCCAGTGACTTCCAGGTCCGGTGCTGTTATCGATATTAATGATACCGGTTTCGGCGTTGTTTGGATGTTTTGGTAATTGATCTCGCATAAAAACATCTCTAAAGTTTTTTATCGCTAGGTTTTTAGCAACATCGAGTAAATCAAAATTTGACATGGGAACTATAGGTTCTCGCGAGATTGTTAGTAAACTGTCCCTGGTATTCTCAGGCCGTTTCGTCTTTTCCATGAATGCGGAGTTCCTAGTAGTCTTAGACCCTTTCGTGATTGTTTCTTTTTTGTATCCTTTTTCAATTACTTTCTTTAGTGTCATCTCTGCCGCGGTACCAACGGCTCCTAACTCATCAGCTTTCGCTACCGTTGGGGCGGCCGCAGCTACCAGCGGGAATATTCCGCCGGATTTTATCATGTCTTTGATCGCAGCTGCAGAGAGAGAGAGAGAGAGAGAGAGAGAGAGAGAGAGAGAGAGAGAGAGAGAGAGAGAGAGAGAGAGAGAGAGAGAGAGAGAGAGAGAGAGAGACTTGAACACCTTTCTTAATCTGACTAGTTGTCAGTGATAGTTTATTCTGACCACCAGACATCTGATTGTGTTTAAAAGAGATAGTAGTTCCACATATTTTTTTAGCTGATTCCGACTGCAATTTTTTAATTTGACCAGAAGTTAACGTAACATTAACAAGACTATATGACATTTTATTTAATAACAGATAGATCTAATTGTGTACATATTATTGGAAAACACTACATGTTTTCTACTGGCGCATCAATTACTCTCATCCGTCCACCAACACCTTCGAGTAGCATTGATTTGTCATTGAGTATTACAGCAACTGCTCTGTAACCAGTACCACCAGGAAGGTTTACACGAGCTCGGAAGTGTATGTCAACGACGGATTGTCTGGTTAAGTCAAGATTATCGAATGAAAAGTAGTAGATGGGATATAGTTTTCTAAAATCCAACTGTGATATTTGCAGACCAGTATCTACGTTATTATATACGATGATACCCGCGTGCTATTTGGTTTTGATCGTAATTAAGTAAAATATCCTCGGATGGTTCCTGTTGGCCATTTATCCTCAACGATACATCAGAAACACCGAATTGATCAAATATATGTCTGCGTGTTTGGTCATTTAATTGTGCCCTATCCTGTAACGCAACTAATATATGTCGCGGCGCAGCAACACATTGTTTTGATGCCATGTGCCATGTAAATACACCATTAAGATCATCCTCCTTAATATCCGTCGTTGTTGTTTGCCATGAAAGCAATGATTTTCCTCCATGATTTCATAAATGATAGTAATGTTTCCTCTGGGGTGATTGATGGAGTCATTATTGGCACCCACAATGATAGTGTTGTTATATTTACTTTACCAGCAGCGATTGGAGCAGCACCAGGAACAGGGCCAGCACCATGCCAGATAGCATCATTTTCACTACCCTTTCGCACGAGGAATACTGTATGTGCCGCTCCATAGATAACTTTTCTAACATTTCTGCAAAATCCAAATATATGAGATAGTAGAATCGCACTAGAAAATAGCCTATGCGGTCCTTTCAACATGGATACGCGTGTTGCAAAGCCCATGTTGTAATCATTATTAATGCCTTTTATAACATCAAAGTCAGCAGCTGGTCTAGCTTGATGTTCAATATCAACTGGTTTTGGATCAACTGCGGTATCTTGTGGTGTATTTAATTTAATATATTGAATATGATCAGCGTGATCAGTAATATCTTTAGCAAACATCATAGAAGGACCTGCTGATCTTGTAAATTCATCAGCGTATCATGCTAACCCCACTATTGTTGTGGCAACATCAACATCATGCTCTATAGATTCAATCTCTCTGTTATTAATCATATATCTAGCATTCTCAAATAGCGCCATGATACCATCATTGACAAAGCCAACTCTGACATTTAGGTCATATGGTGGATCATTAGCAGAGGGATTATTTGTTACAATTTCTCCTACATCGATAGATGCTTCAGCGGGTAGAAAGTATTTGCTGGTATCCTGGATCTGAAGTTCGATTCTTAATCGACTATTTGGTTGTACTGCATTATATGAATAGAATTGATAATCGCGTACAGAATCATCTTTTCGCACTGGGGCATCTAAATCGAACACTGTGTCAGGGGACGATTTGAACATTTTATTATATATTCCTTGATCTAAATCGCGATCTCGCTTTGGATTTCAAACCAATTCCCGCTATCATAATTGCAGTAATATTTTCCTGAGCATCATATCCTTCATTGTTCAGTGATGCTATTTTCTGATCCACAGCTTTATTTATTATTTTGCTAATTCTCGCAGGCATAATTTCCTTAGATGGTAGTGGTGCTAGTGACTCTGTTTTGCGATTGGTGCTATTTTTGGAACCATTCTTGTAAACAACCCTGCAATGGTATTGCCGAGACCATCTCCATTGTACGCTTTATAAACTGGCAATAGTGAGTTTACTACATAGAGCATGGTTGGTTTATTGTGGTTGAGGTGTATGATTATCTGATTTAAATGCTATTTATCTAATCGTGATATAATATGGATTTTTAACAAAATGTCATGGACAAAGTCATCAATGACATTAGTCATTGTGGCAACCGTCCGCTACCTCATCAATAAAATCTCTTTATACACTATTATCCATGATACCACCCTAAAATAGTCGTCTGCAGATATCAGCGGCCTCATTAAATATTTCGGGTGAGCTATTTCCAGCTCGTTTCCCCCCTACGAGAATTTCTAATTGTGATATATCCCCCGAGAATATTATTAGGACAACGAACAAAACCACTGCCTGAAACTCCGCTTGGATATCCACCCGCGAATTTTTCAGTTGTACCAGTAGCACCCTGCAATGAGGATTTTCCTATATCCAAAAGTTTTGATTGCTCTGGTAATCTAAGAAATCCAGGATCTGATTGCTCTGTTGGTGATGATTTAACTTTTTTTTAATTTCTCTCATAAGATCTTTATATGTTTCATCATCAGGTGATATCTTATTATGCATATTCGCTATCACACGATAGAATCCATTATACCATGATTGTTTTATCTTGGAGATTATAATCATAGTGGATATAATTTCTTCTGTGAGGAAAACTCTTAACGATGAATTTAGCTATCTCGTTCATATTATCAAATCTCACATCTCTTTTTTTTCATTTAATTTACCCGAAATAAATTGATCATTGAATGCAACTCGCTCAGTAGTATCACTTTCTTTTTTTTGTTCAGGTTGTTCTTGTTCTTGTTCAATATCGACTTCTTGTTCTTGTTCTATATCAATTTCAGGTTGTTCAAGTCGTGCAGTAGCTATTATATCACCAGGAAGTATTTGTAGGGATTTTGTTTGTTTGTTTGCATCTCTTTGCTATTTTTTCAAGTACAGGAAGAAGGGATTTTTTCCTCTCTGTTCCTCAGTAATATCTCCCAATATAGCTTTTTCAGTGGTCAATGAGGCTTTCTCAGTAGCAGCAGTTACTGGTTTAAATAATTGTTCAGTGCCTGTTGTAAAACCAGTTTGAAATTCCTGCCTTGCTTGTAGCTTATTTACAACAGAGTCACGAATCGGAATAAATCTCTTTATTGCGTCTAATCACTCGCGGGCTAATTTAGTTACTAAAGCCTCCCTAATCATTATAAATATAACGTGATTTAAATTTTAGTGAAAAATCTATAGATGCTCACCCACTATCCAAATTCTAAGTACAGATATGATAGTGTGTTTCATTACTTCCGTGTTACCGGTGCAAAAAAAACCCCACTATCATACCTGTCTTTAGAATTTGTCTCGGTGATTTATCAATGGGGCCTATAGAATTTCAACTCATACAATTTGTCAACACGTAGTGAGTAATCATTTTCCTGAAAAACAGCGTATGCGGTATACATGTAAGTACAAGTTAATTTGTGTTCATACGAGGTTGAAATTCCATGTTGGAGCGTTAATGGCTGACAGAAAATCTTTGATTTTTAAACTCATAATGATGATCTAACATCTCTACGAAAGTTTGAAAGTTACTATAATAATATAATTTTCAAACTTTCCCCGTTGTTTTACACTCGAATGTTGTTGACATATCTCGGATTCGTGGAGAGATTATTCACAATGTTGGGGCAGCCGAGAGGGGAAAGTGATGTTCATTCGGTATACTATTCTGCCTGATGATATTTTGAATCGTCTTTTTTTTTGAGTTTATTGCGCGTTTGACTTGATACTGCTGGCCAAGTTGATTTGATTATAATATGAAGGAGTTCGAGAGATTATACAAAAATAAAACCCTGGAAAAATGCTAAATTCAATCTTGATAAAATCTCTGTAGATGTACCAAAGGGTCAAATAAGTGATAGAAGCATGATAGGTAAAATCCATGATGCATTTAATGAATTCAAACGCGATGGCGCATCTCACTATTGGTCAACATTTCGAATCGATGGTAGTGTTGATGCTACCATGAACGACGAAAGAGCAGCAGTGATAATCTTGTATCTTGACCAGAAAAGATATTTTCTTAAAAGTGAAATTCATTATTCGTTCAGAAACGGGAAATTGGATTATACGCGACCGATTTGAACCCATCATGAAAGAAAAAAATTAAAAAAAAGATAAAAATAAAAGAACTGTCACAGTGAGTCAGGATTCCAAACCAGGAACGCTGACTGGAATTGACAAACCGTATTACGAGAGAGTTTATCTTGTAACCGCGGCTGTTTATGGGATCTATCCCATAGTATTGAAAAATTAAAAGCCATGAAATTGTCAAGGATAAATTGTGTAGCAGAACGAATAATAGAGCATTTTACAAATGCGTTGCGTGGAAACAAATTGACGGATCTAAGACGCAAAAAAATGAACGAATGGGGTTTAACAGTCCGGGAGAATTGGGCAACAATTCAAAATGTAGCCGCGTTAGAGCGGATACTAAAATTTCCAATAACCGTAGCGACAGTAACAGGAGGGGTATTATATGAATCAAAATATAAATCGATAGGATCTCCAATCAAAATTATTGACCATAATGCACACGCTTGGACCTCTGCGGTAACAATATTTTTACGCGATATAAAACCATATAATATATACTTGTGGAATTCTCTCGGGAGAATTCTCTGAAGAGAAAATATTTGATTTTATTTACGAGTTAAGTAAAACCGATCCTGTGTCAGTGTGGTTTTTTCAGAGTTTTAAAAACGAAGAGTGTAAATTCGATCAATTTGTAAAACCCAATGGCGAATTATATCGTACTGAAGCCATCCATGACGAGAAAACTAGCAAGTGATTTTTCAACGAAACACGACGAACAATTACTTACAAACTGTTTTACAATACCGTCAGTTGCAGCTCATTTCACGAGAAAGAGAAATCTATGGAAACCAACAAGAGCTGAATTTCTATCGGATATCGAGTCCAAGTTGCGTGTATTATGGCCATGGCGGATTATGGAATACCAAATATGACCCTGAAAGTGTTATTTCGATTGATATGACTGCGTGTTATCCAGGGCGTTTTCTCGGTTATGGAGAATGCTCTGCGTATTTTAAAAGATTTGGGCATCCCACACACAAAATGACCCGTGTTGTAATTAATGGACCGCTGCCCGATTTTGATCTAACCGGATTCACTCGTGTACTATCATTTTGAATTGGCTAAAGGACTTCATCCGTGCTGTTATCTTTGGTTTGGTATACACATCTCTGAAAAACACTGGATGCCAATAGTGTTATTACGGTATATGATTGATTCCAAAATGCTGATATCGCTGATTGTCAGTGAAGCTATTATATCATATCGGAAACAAACTGAAGTCTGGTTACCACAACCCGATAGTCTACATAGTATAATCAGCGAAAATGAAAAAAAAACCCCAACAATTTCTTGATCTCGACGAAGAATATATCGTTAGGTGGTCCAAAGAGATATTTGAAGTTAGAAATAAACACGCAAAAGATCTCGGTAGAGGAATAATTGGTAAATTCACACAGGGTGGAAAATACGACCACAAACTGTATTCTTCACGACTGATTATATTATATTATATTATATTATATTATATTATATTATATTATATATATATATATATATATATATATATATATATATATATATATATATTTATATCGTAAAGACGCCTTCTTTTCTTCTTGTCCGAGGGAACAAAATTCGGTACAATTGTTACTTACAACGACGGAGATAATCCTCAGTATACGTAATTTAGGGCTTCTGTCAATTTACTTTCGATGATAAATATATTTCCTGACACCGTGGTTAGAGTCGCCACTGATTCATTTTATATGGATATCAAATATAAAGAAGCAGTGGAAGAATTTACAAATTCCGAAGAGAGTTTGGGGATCATGGAGAATTAAACAGTATATACTGCGTGATTATTCTAAATCAGCAGATGTTACAATTGAAAATAATTACTTGAAAAATAATCAGATATCAGAACTATCTAATGCACCTTCGATATCCGATCCAGTATGTAGATATAAAACCAGTTACCTAAACGGCTGTGGTGGGTCAGGGAAGACGACTCGTGCGATCGAACTATTTCGAGGGAAATCAAACATGATTGTTCTAACACCAACACACAGACTTGCAAGAAAGATGAAACAGCGAGGAATTAATGCTTGCACTTATCACAGTTTTTTTCGATGGAATTGAGACGAATGGACTTCTGATTAAATGGGCGAGAAATATCTTCTTGAAATCATCATTTGGGATGAGATATGCACAGTGTCGTTAGATGTATTACAAAAGTTTCTAGATTGGTTATTGCTAGCGAATACAAAGTGATAATGTGTGGCGATCATGGTCAACCAACACCATTTGTCGGTTTATCCCACACATCATTGGCTAAAGAATTTTGTAGACTATTATGAAGAAATTAGTACCGATCACAGATAACTTGATAATGAATTACGCGAGTTTAAGAAATTAATCAGATTACAACCGGATAGAATCCAGTGTGAAATTGCGCGTGAAATAATTTCAGAAACCCCATTAATGATTTCTGGGAAGCGTGGAGACCAAACGATTTGATAGTGGCAAGTAGAAAGGTAGTCAGAGACACACTTCAGATGATACATTCTTCGCAGGGATTGACTATAACCGATACAATTGTTTGGATCATAAATAATCGCATAGAGTTTTCGAATTTAATTTACTTGGCAGTGTCCAGAATACGAAGAATAAATCAACTTCGAAGAATTGTTTTAGATGATAATGACACCACAATCAGTGATATTGTCAACTATGACATAATCAGAAGAAAGCTCACTGGTTATAAACAAGACAAAAAAAAATATCAGAGAATTTGATATTGATGCTGAATTAATAATTACACTAAAACAACAACAGAATAATCACTGAGCAAGTTGTAATTGTATAATGCTTTAGTGTTGGTCGGATAAAGATCCTCGCCAATTTACCCCAGACAGAAAAAATAGCAGCGTAGGTCATACCAGAGATAATGTGATGTTGACTTGTCTTGAGTGTAAGAGACGAAGAGGTGCTAGTTAAGACCACACGGCGGTAACTGAGTATCCACGGGTATCACTTGTAGTTGTTCTCGTATAAATCCCCGCCGAGGAGCAGTTGAATCCAATCTATAGATTGCTGGTCTACCCGTAGATCTCGTTATGATAGATATTTTATGTGCAGTGACACTCCAAAAAAGATCAGTAGCTCTTTTTTTACCACTTCGAGCTCTCCTGGTTCATATAAGTATATAACAGTGACATTGCCGAGTATTGGTTGTTTTGAAAAATCATTTTGTGATTTTACGGGTATATACTTTTTTTAATCGCGTTGTTAGGTTTCATATTGTTCGAGTAATTTCATTATTTAGCGCGGTAATTACACCCGGTAATCTCTTGACCCATTCAAGGAATCGTTTATACTGGATGAATTCCTTCGTGTATTGATATCCAAATAACCTCTCAGCATGTGTCCGATTAAATCGTTCAACAATTGCCTGATCGCGATGTAGTGCAGTATGTCCTCGTCTGATGGTGACGTTATGCTGCTTCATTGTTGATAACACTTCACCCTGAAATTCCTTGCCAGGATCAACTTGTAATAGATTTGGCCACTGTAGAGGACCCCGCCGATAAATCCTTTCAAACGCAGAAGCCACCTCAGTTGATGATTTTGTCTTTAGCGGCTCTGCTTGTTTGTATCTACTCGCAACATGAACTACTGTTAGCGCATACTTGTAAACACCATCATGTAGCAGAAATAATATATCAGCTTGATGAACTTCATTAGGGACGCTGACAACAAAATGCGAGAAATTAATTTGTTTAGGCGGTGGTAGATAAATCTGCCATATTGCCTGTTTGGATAACCAGTCCTTTGCTGTTGTATGTTTTACCTTTGCGGCGCTAGCGAGTTTACCGATTGCTGCTTTATCCCTCCAGTATCCTCTTGGTGAATAATATTAGATTCTATGATGTTATTAATTACCGGCACCCAGCATTAATTTCCTTTTCATCGCTGACTTTATCAACCATGAAGCTAATATTTCTTTAAAGGATTTTTTCCGTGATAGAATTCAACGCATGAATTAATTTTACATCTGCGATATGTCTGTGTTGCAGATTGCTGCTTTTATAAGCAACACCATGAGCATGACATGCCTTATCAATAGCGTTTATTGGATACTCACCGAGTCGGGGTTGGTTTTTATCATCGAGTCGGATATCGAGTCTGGTCCCGGGTCCACAATAACTATACCCTGGAAGGTGTTTTTCTTCTGGATATTTTGCCCATGGTGTTCCCGGCAATTTTACTAACTTGACTGCAATATCACTTCCTCGTTTTTTTAAAAACATCTCCAGATTTCATAGAAACAAATCTAAATTTTTTTGTATCACATTATACACACTTACCAGCAAGTGCTGATCTGTTATTTTTAGTTGTAATTGTTATCAAGTCATTTGTGCTAGTACGCTTCTTACATTTCACACAATATAGATCCATTATTTATTTATACTGACATGAATGTAATTGATTTTTCGGCGACTAAAACACGAGAACCAGTTAAACATCATGCAGCGCTACCAAATTCTATTCAAATGATTATAATCGGACCATCTGGAAGCGGCAAGACACAATTGCTACTCAATTTAATAACGAGATGGATGAAATGGGACGAGTTGTATTTAGTAGCCCCAAGTGTAGACGATCAGCGATGTTAAGAGGTGTTAAAAGATTTTAACGAGAAAGCAAAATCGCAAATCGATGAGGATATTACTGAGTTTATAACCGATATCGAGGAAGCACCGAGCATTGATTTTTTATGGAAGTATTAACAATTTAGTTATATATGATGACGTTATGTTAGACAATCAAAAGAATCCCGCTAGGATATTTTCCAGAGGTAGGCATAAAAATACTGATGTGATATATGTCACTCAACGATACACATAAGTACCAAAAGTAATCAGAGATAACTGCAATATTCTTGCTGTATTTAATTGAGTTGACACACATACACTACGAAATATTTGGCAAACTTGGTGCGGCGGTGATATGGATTATAATCTCTTTAGAAATTTCTTTAGTCACGCTCAGTCAATTCCACATGGATTTGTAACGATCAATTTGCATGACCCAAGATCGGTCTTGATCAAATATTCTGTTGAAACAATTCGTCTCCGCAGCGCAATTGGCGCCGGGTCTGTCTGGAGACTCTGTCTCCGAAGCGTGCGAATCCAAAACAATCTCTTTTTTTTTGTCTGCATAAAATAGTTTCGGTTTGCTTGAAAAAGTTTCGGTTTGTCTGAAATAGTTTCGGTCTGTCCACCCTTAATGCTGCTGCCAGGAGACGTGAAACGAATTGCCCATTGAAATTAGGTACAAAGGCACAGTGGTCTCTTTTAAGAGTGCTCTTAAAACGCACCAATTTCGACTGCAGGGACAAACTTAGCGACCTAATCATGTTTTGTATCTTATATGTTTTCCGCATGTTTTTATGTTTTCCAATTTCATTGTTTTTGTCATTTGTTGTTCTGTAGTGTAGTCATATCATTAATGATGGTGTAAAGCGCTTAGAGCTTCGAAAGATTAGGCGCTATACAAAGTCCTTATTATTATTATTATTATTATTATTATTATTATTACAATATTAAGATGTGGACTATGCACATCCTAATGGACAGAAGCGTTTGGTGCAGAAGGTTTCTGCATTAAACTTGTAGATCATAACGCATTAATCCGTTTAACCTACTACGAGTCCTGTAGATTGCAGTGGTTGCAACTGTATATTGTTCGAGAACTTGTACCATATTTTGCTGACATAAGTATATAAGTTTCTCCAGAAACCCTATGTTTTGTTAGACTTTTGGAGGTACGGCTATATTATGAATGCCAAATACATGCTGGAGACGCTGAAGTAATATATCATGGTCTATTGTGTCAAATGCTGCAGATAAATCTAGGAGAGTGAGGACTATGATCTTTCCACTATCCAAAGCAGAGAGAATGTCACTAAATAGTTTCAGAAGAGTAGTTTCCGTACTGTGGCAAGGGCGATATGCAGACTGTACATTGCTAAAAAGACTGTTTGAATTCAAATGAGATACAAGTTGGGATAGAACAACCTTTTCAAAGATTTTTGATATGAATGGAAGATTAGAAACTGAGCGGTAGTTCTTTAAATCGTTATGGGCAAGTGTTGGTTTCTTCAGCAGTGGCTTTACGATGGCAGTTTCGAAAAATGATGTGAATTCCCCCGATGAGAGAGAGAGAGAGAGAGATATTAATAACAACAGTTAGTGAAGGCAATATTGGGTCTAAGCACTCAAGCAGCAGTGATGTCGGAATTTGATCAATTTCACAAGACTTTGATGCACTTTTCATCACGACTGTTCGTACTAAATCAATAGAAACAGAAGAAATTTGCAAATAGGTCCGGAAGGTCTAGTGGAGAGAAGGTTGTTGGAAGTGGTGTACATTTGTTCCTTGACATTAATTTATTAGTTATCTAAGAGATCTTTGCAGCTGGAACACTCCGTGATCATAGATCCATTAACCTTATGAAAATACATAAAATAGAAGATGTCCATTAGGTTGTGCGTAGTCTATATCTTACTGTTTCGATGTAAAAATATTATGAAAAATGTTCAGAGTAAAAAAATATCCATACAGACGATGTGTCCTTTCCATCTAACTTGAGCCCTCTGCACCGGTCTGAAGAAAAATACATACTGGGGGGCAGTCCATAAATGACGTCACGCACCTACGGGTGACGATCTGTGACGAGGAGGAGGGTGGTGTTTAAGAAATGTGACGTCACATAAAAATGCGCAACTTTAATAAATTAAAGTTCCACTTAATTTTTTCATTGCTTACAATTTATTTAATGACGTTTTAAGTAGCTTCACGCGTTTCGGGCATGAGTTCAAATTAAGATGGACTCGTTTTCGAACTACATAAAAACCCTACTAGCCCCAATAGTAGCTTTCTCCCAAAAACATTTTTTTTTCCGTTTCCAGTCCGCTGGTGTCGATGAAGCGAGCTTAAAATGATCTTTTTCTCGCGAAACTTTTTTAATTTTAAACTTTTTTGTGCAAAATAACTAAAATTATAAAGTTTGATAGAAAAGTAAATAATTTATAAGTTTGAGAAAAAATATTTTTTTAATATATATATATATATAAATATCAACCTTTATATATATATATATATATATATATATATATATATATATATATATATATATATATATATATATATAAAGGTTGATATTTTTCCGATTTCTATCATAAAAGAACTTACATTGAAGAAATAGTATATATATATATATATATATATATATATATATATATATATATATATATAGTTTATATTACAAATAGAATAAATTAAAGTTTATATTACACCAATAATAATCTCAATTTATTTTTTTTGGGGGTTGGTCTTTTGAGGATTGACCACTACGATGGATAAAAGTAAAATGTTCCAGTGTGTTTTTAAGGCATACGTGCTGGCATATCCTGCAAAGACCAGAAAGATTTGCCAAGAAGAAGTGGTTCAAAAGTGGAATGGAATTTTAAAAAATATGCAGATTTGCAAGATGAAGTTGATCACTGGTTGCAAGAATTAAAACCTATTGCCGCCACAAAAACAGTATCACTCCTGACATTTTGGGCAAACAAACATCATATGCCGTTACAAAAAACTCCCAAAAAGTGCTTGTGGCAAACCCCGAGAATTCTGTGTTCTACTACAAAGTTTCAAAGTATTTTTTTTATAGTTATAATTACATTATTTGATAATTATAGGAGAATTTCAATACAATATTCTTAACATCTGCAGTTTTAGCTAGACGACGAATAATTTTAAAAGAATGTTATGCCAATTTCACCATTTCAGTGTCTCCTTTTTAATACATTTTTTTCTCCTACAATATCAAAGTGCAGCGCCACACAAAATACATACTACATTGACAATAAAGTGATTTGAAACATGTTAATTTTCAAATAGGAAATACGGCTTTTTTCGGGGGAAGGGGGGAGCAGAGCTTTGTAACGTCATATTTGAGGGGTTCTGACTTTTTGTGACGGCGTGTGTCGAGGGAGGAGGGGGGTCAAAATCGGCCAAACTCCTGTGACGTCATTTATGGATGGATCCTGAGGTATGAATTGTTATATACGAGATATATCCGCATTATATATATATATATATATATATATATATATATATATATATATATATATATATATATATATATATATATGCGCCGCTATTTCATGAATCTTCCGATCAGCTGATTTTAGTAACTACAAGTTGTTCTAGTTGAGCGCAACTATTTTCAGATATCCCTCGTTCAGCGATATGCTCGTTGCCCATTCGCGTATTTTCTACAACAATACAAGATTTAAATATTAAAGTACCTGCACAAACATTCGAAGATGAGAATAATATATTCGGATAGATTAATCATGACTGATTATATTGTCTAACATTATGTTAAATTAGGAGAATTCAAACGCGGAGTTGTAACATACTTCTGTCGTGACGTCATGTTTTATCTGCATGGTCGATTTGGATTGGCCGATCGATTGCAATACCCACCAATCCATACTTTGTTTACCAGAATGGTTACACGTGTCAAACTTGTATATACGGAGAGTCGTTGTTCCAAATCAGTACAGATAGGGATAGGACCAGACAGGGATAGAAAGAAAAGGCAGCAGACAGGTAGAAAAAGGCTTGGTGAAGCTTGATAGCAGCAATAAAGATTAGTAAATCAAGAGGAAAAACAAGAGAGGTAATTGTTGAAAGAGGAAAGATTAATGTATGAAGTTTAGAAGAGTAATTTGGAACATTAGATTTTAAAGTACAAGTCTCATAAGTCTATGATAAGAAAGCAAATTTTCTATGCATGAATTTCAGAACCCAAAGTAGGATTGTGAAATTCAGATCTTATAAATTTAAAAGAACATAATATGCCCACTAAATAATTTTTAACACTCAGACTTGGTTTTAGTAATTTATGAAGCGATTTTATTAACCGAGCTATGTCCACTATGGTTCTATCTACCGATATTTCACTATGTAAAATTTGAATATGTAATCTGGTAAAAAGAAGGTAGTTTGTTTAATAAATAAAAAATGGTTGAATAAATCTGTCCTGAATTTTTAATCTTTCTGTATTATTGTTTTATCTCTAGTGTTAGAGTAAGATGAACTCTTGTAGCTTCAAGGTCTGAAAAAGAAAGCTCAAATCCGGGGTAATTTTCCAGACCCCTTGAGGTTACAGATTTGGTAGTCAGACGTGGGATCGTAATGATCTAATTTAAAGAAAAAAACCATAATAAAACACCATAACACAGTTGTTACATTTTATTAATCAAATAGTATCTTCTTGAAAATCTGGTAGAGTTGATCTTCAAGGAAAAAGAAAACAAAAAATGAAATAAATATCTGACTCCAGCAATAGTAGATAAAATCTATAAAAAAAGACAAACTGAAAATGGAGGAAAAAGATTATTTATTACTTTTGGAAGATACGCATATGAAATCTGAAGCAAGAAATGAAACTGAAAGTGTGACAGGTGACATCGATGATAACAGTGATGGAATAAGATCAAGGGATTCAAGTCCCCATGGCAAACTGGAGAGCAAGTTTAGCAACAGAAGTTAAAGATACAGTACTCATCTTAGCAGATCACATGAAACCTACAATTTGAACATTTTGAGTCAAAATTGCATCATCTACAGAAAAAGTTACATTTGACTGAAGATAGAAATTAAAATTTCAGAACGAGAGAAATAGAAAACCTCAGCTTTCAAAGAAACAGTGTAATCAATAGAGAACACATAGATGCTCATGAGAAAATGGGAAACAATAAACAGTCTAGAATTAAACCTCAGCTATATGATGGTCAGAAGACATAGATGAATATTTAACTCAATTCAATATGATTGCAGAATTTAATAACTGGGATTATCATTCAAAGTCATTGTATTTAGCTAGCAGTCTCACTGGTACTGTTCGCTCCTTGCTTAATGAAACTGAACCATAACAAAGGAAAGATTACTACAATCTGGTAAAAGTGTTAAAAATCCAGATTTGGTACTCTAAATAAAGCTGAAATACATGTATACAGGACTCCACTTAAATCTAAAGTTCAAGAAAAAGGAGAATCAATTTCTGAATTGGCAGAAAACATCAAGAAACTGACCAGACAGGCATATCCTGATGCATGAATTATTGAAATTTTAGCCCTGGACTTTTTTATTGATGCCATGTTGGACTCTGAAACCAGACTAAGACTAAGAGAATGTGGTCCTAAAACACTAAATGAGGCTGAAACCATAGCTGTTAAAATGGAAGCTCACAAACTAGCTGATAAACAGAGACAGATAAATGTAAACTCATTGTCTGAAATAGAAACCGTACCTAATGAAGGCAAGCTAGATAAAATTGTACAAAGGCTTGAACAATTGTCTGAAAAAGTAGAAAAACTGCAGTCACAAACAGAAAAATGTGAACAGAAAACAAGTAGATAGGAAGGACAATATCAGAATAAATTTTTGCCAAAGAGATTACAGTGGGAAATGGTTTCAGAACTTTTCAAACAGTACTGACAGAAAACATATTCCTGAACAATGAGGTAGAAATCAAAATCAAAACTACAAACCAAACCATACAAATGGGAAAATACTGAAAGACAGACCAGAGGTCAGGGAAACAGGAATGGGTCAAGCTTGGGGACCGAAGCACGACTGAAAAGAAAGAATGGTCCAAATTGTTCAAACTAAACAATCTAGGGACTGATACAGGATATTTTGTAAATGTTAAAATAAATGGAAATTGCATTTCTTTGTTGTGTGACACTGGAGCAAACGTTACAATTCTAAGTAATAAGCTAGTAAAATCTTGGTAACAAAACTCACACCTGGAGGTGACTCCCGTAAAAATTAAGCTTTTAACTGTAACAGGTGAAGCCAACCTTTTGATGGTAAAGCAGAGGTAGAAATTATGTTAGGGACTCATACTTTCACACATCAAATATTGTTAGCAGACATACAACAGGACTTCTTTACCCTATTATTAGTAAAGGTTATTTAAATGTAAAAGGAGAAAAAGTACAATGCTATATGAAATCAGATGAAAAGAAAACTGTGCTGGAAAATTGCTTTAACTGAAAATGTTGTGATATTGCCTGAATCTGAAGTAATTGTAAATTGCAGACCAATTGACCTGTATGATACGGACAAAATGGGCTTAACTTAACCATTCTCAAAATTTGTGCAGAAAACTGGTCTACTAGTAGCAAAAGTTATAGTACATCCTAAAAATGGATACATTCCTCTCAAAACAGCAAATTTTGGAGAAAAACCAGTTCAGTTGTATAAAAATACTGTTACTGCAGAACTGCAACCAGTACAAGTTGTACACAGTACACATGCTGGTACAGTAAACCCAAGAGGGGTTAGTGTTTAACAATAACCAGAACATTTAACAGAAATGTTTGTAAGATCTTCCAAAAATCTGGATAAAGAACAAACAGAAGAGTTAAAACAATTTATGATGAAACATCAGAGTATCTTTTCTGCATCATCAAGTGATATAGGTCATTTAACCATGATAAAACATTATATTGATACAAGAAATGCAAAACCTGTTAAAAAGTACCCATACCAAATACCACTTGGTGAAAGACAAGTTGCAGAGAACGAAATTAAAAAGATGTCAGAAGATGGAATAATAGAAAAATGTCCACAAAGCCCTTGGAATGCTCCCATTGTAATGGTGACTAAATCTGATGGTTCTGTAAGGTTCTGTTGTGATTTTTGAGGATTGAATACTGTCAAAGATTCTCAACCATTGCCTAGAATAGATAGTTTAACTAACTTAGCAGGATCAATATGGTGGTCTAGTCTGGATATGAAATCAGGTTATTGGCAAGTAGAAATTGATGAAAAAGATAAACATAAAACTGCATTCTCCATACCAGGAGGGGAACAATGGCAATGGCACAGATTAGCATTTGGACTCTGCCAGATTCCATATGGTGAAAAACTATGAGTATTGAGTGAAAACTGTAATCACATGGAGAGTATAAGTGATTAACTCTTATGTTACAAAAGAGGTTAGGAAGAAACTCGCATCTCCTGACAGAAGATTAAGTACTGAGACAAATAGTAATTATCAGTCAAAAGACAACATGGACAACTTGGATATGTCCAAATTAACCCATTTACAAAATGATGATACAGTTCTGAAAGTGGTGAAGGGGATGGTGGCAAGTAAAAAGAAATATGAATGGTCAGATATTTCACATTACTGTCCTGAAATAAAATACTACTGGAAACAGGCTGATTCCTTTGTAGTAGAAAATGATATCCTGTATAGGAAATGGGAAAGTGATGATGGAATGACAGTCACCATGCAATTGTTGTTCCAGAATGCTTAAAAAGCTGTATAACAGTGCCACAGGTGCACACTTAGGAGTTGCAAAGACTACAAAATTGTGAAAGAGATTCTTTTGGTATGGGCTGAATAAAGATGTTGAAAATTGTTGCAAGAAATGTGATGTGTGTGCCAGTAGAAAATCGTCCCTTAGGAAACCCAAAGCACCAATGAAAACCTACAATGTAGGTGCTCCTATCGAAAGGGTGGCTATTGATTTTATTGGTCCACTTCCCTGGGCCAAACAGGGAAATAAATACATAATGGTCATAGGTGACTATTTTACCAAATGGACAGAGGCATACCCAGTAGAAAAGGATGATGCTAAAACCACAGCAAAAGAATTGATTGATAATTTCATCACAAGATTTGGAATACCTCTTCTTATTCACAAAGATCAAGGAAAAAACTTTGAATTAGAACTTTTTAAAGAGATCTGTATAATATTAGGAATTGAGAAAACACGAACTTCTATTGCCAGACCCCAAAGTGATGGCATGATAGAGAGAGCCAACATAACACTTTATAACATGCTTTCAGCATTTGTGTCCTCACATCAAGATAATTGGGATGAAATCTAAACCTTTGGTCATGATGGTGTACAGATCATCTGTACATAAATCGACTGGAATAACTCTCAGCATGATGACATTTGGTAGAGAAATAGTTCTTCCCATTGACATGGTACTTGGAAAACCTGAAATAAATGAGAATGATAATGAACAAAGATACAAAACAGAGTATGCAAATAATCTTAAATATAAAATTAAAAATGTACATGAGTTTGCAAGAGAAAAAATGAATTTGTCTAGCAAATTTATAAAAAGAAAATATGCCACAAAAGTAAATTTGAATAAATATAAAGAAGGTAATGCTGTTTGGAATTACAATCCAATCAGAGAAATTGGGTTAAGTCAAAAATTACAACAACCATGGAAAGGTCCATATGAAATCCTGAATAAAGTTAATGATGTATAGAATAAAAGGAGGGCCTAAACAAAATCCAAAAGTGGTCCACCATGACAAATTAAGGCTATATGAAGGTGCAAATATATCTCAATGGTTTACCTAACTATAGTAAACAAAAAATATTTTAAATAAAAGACATATTTGAATTATTACAAAAGAAAGGATATTAGAGACCTAATAATGTTTTGTATCATATGTTTTCAGCATGTTTTTATATTTTCCAATTTCATTGTTTTTGTCATTTGTTTTTCTGTAGTGTTGTCATATCATTATAGATGGTGTACAGTGCTTAGAGCTTCTAAAGATTAGGCGCTATACAAAGTCCTTATTATTAATATTTTTATTATATTAAGAAAAGTAATTGATACTGATTACAACTTAATGATTGATGTATAATGTTTCCTATGAAGTGAATATTACTTTGAAAATGATGACATGAAAACAGATATTATAATGAAAATGAATCAGATGCTTGAGTATGGGTATTGTTTATGAAACTGATGTAGGACAACAGTTGAAAACATGAAAACTGGTTCCTGTTTTGGAGTGCTTTCTGAACTGTCTAGTGCAGATATTCATCAAGAATTTCTTCTTCCTGGGATCAATCCTCTAAAAGTGACAGTCATAATTTTTCGGAAGGACAGCAATGGATTCAGGGATTGTGTAACTTTAAGTGGATACAAGTGATTCAAGAACTATGAACTTTGAAATCAGTGTTACTTTACATAGAACTCTTATTTATCAAGTTATAATATTGTCATTTATCATTACAGATGACAATATTTATTGTTTATACGTGTTTTTGAAATTCTTTCATGTAGGTAAGCATAAAATATTGTATACATAATATATATTAAGCATATATTGAATGACTTCAGTATAAACTAAAACGGTGTCCCTAAATATGTATATAAATATATTTCATATTATTGCTGATACAGGTATTTCATATTTTAAAAAAACAATAAAATAAACATTATTACAGGTGTGGAATATACTATAACTATAAGTGATAATATATGCTGTTAAATTCAACTCAAAGATCTTTTAACTTATAGTATTTAAAATCATTGTTTGGATACGACATATATAAATTGGAGAGAGAGAGAGAGAGAGAGAGAGAGAGAGAGAGAGAGAGACTCAGAGAGAGAGAGAGAGAGAGAGAGAGAGAGAGAGAGAGATTATTGTCATGCACAAGACACGAAATGTTAAACTGCGTTTTCACATATTGTATTTTGGTTGCTAAATATTCAGCAGTTTAGCCTTGTGTAATGTAATATATATATATATATATATATATATATATATATATATATATATATATATATATATATATATATATATATATATAACACCATTAGATTCAAAACTAGATTGTATTTATATTGAACGAAATCAATTATATGTTTGCAAAATGAACATATTGCTAACGTCCATTTCGAGCTTAACTTACCCTATTTCCAAAAACTTTGCTTTCTTGTAATCGCTGAATTGTGAACCAATTCTTAGAAGGTGAGGGTAGTACTATGCCGCTAGTTCATGTATCTTCCGATCAGCTGATTTTAGTGACAACACGTTGTTGTAGTCGAGCGTAGACACTTTGAGATATCCCCTCGTACAGCGATATACTCGGTGCACATTATTTTGTACAACAATACAAGATTGAAATATTAAAGTACCTGCACAAACTTTCGAAGATGAGAATAATATATTCGGATAGATTTTTCCGGACTGATTATATTGTCTAACATTATGTTATATTAGGAGAATTCAAACACGGAGTTGTGTGTACTGCTGTCGTGAGGTCATGTTCCGTCTCGTGTGGATACCCTGTAAGAACGTTTGAAATCCAGCCCTCTTGACAATCAGAATGTGGAAACTGATGAGATGAGAAATACCGCCTCCTTCCAACCTAACTCAACAACCCCAAGCCCACCTCTAGGAAAGATGGATCCAACAACATACGCAGAACTGTACAGCAGAAGCTGCGTCAGATGCGAGACATATGGCTGAGCAATAAAGCTGATATGATCCAGTGATATGTAGACCAGCATGATATCAAAAAACATATACAAAGCACTGAAATAAGTCTATGGACAGACATCCTCTGGATCAGCCTCTCTTCTCAGAACAGACGGAACCACACTAATTACTAACAAAGAGAGGATTCTTCAACGATGGGCTGAATAATTTGACAGCGTCCTGAATCGGCCTTCATCCATCAATGATAAATCCATATGTCGTCCCATCCAATTACTCATCAACGACGCACTTGACGACCTGCAACCTTGCTGAAGTCACCTAAAGCTATACATCTGCTATCCAGTGGCAAATCCCCTGGTTCAAACACTCCCCAGCCTAAGTCTACACGGATAGGGGCACATCTTTTGGTAGAAAGGCTCTATCAACTGTTTTTACTGATGTGGCACCAAGAGGCTATTCCCAAGGAATTCAAAGATGCATCCATAGTACCCGTATAAGCGCAAAAGGAACCGACAGGCCTGCAATACCCACCGGGGTATATCCTTACTATCGATTGCAGGAAATATACTTATCAGAATCCTACTGAACCACCTTACTACACATATTGACTAGAGGCTACTGCCATAAAGCCAGTGGATTCCCAAAGGAATGTGGGACCATCGACATGGTGTCTGCTGTGATGCAGCTACAAGAGATATATCAAGAGCAAAATTCAGACCTTTTCCCCATTTACTTCGACTTGACAAAGACTTTTGATACTGTCAGCAGAGAGGGCTCGAGGTAGGTAGTGGTCAAGTACGGATGCCCAAGAAAATTTATATCTATGGTACAGCATTTCCACGATGGCATGCTGGCACGAGTCCCGGAAAATGCGAGAGATCTGAGCCATACCCAGAAACAAATGGCGTCCAGCATGGTTGTGTTCTGGCCCCGACAGGTTCAGTCTAGTGTTCTCCGCCATTGTGAGTAATAAGTTGAGAAACGGAGAGGTTGGAGTTGGTATCAGGTACCGTACAGGCCGAAAACTATTTAATCCCAGGAGGTTTCAAGCAAACACGAAGGTCATGGCCGACACCATCAAGAATTTCTTATTTGCTGATGACTGCGCCTTCAATGCTGGCTCAGAAGCCGACATACAATTCAGCGTTGACAAGTTCTCCGGCTCCTGCACTGGCTTTGGTCTCACCATCAGTACCATGAGGGCTGAAATTCTGTATCAGTTTACCCCTGAAAAGCCCTATGTAGAGCCCAACATCATCATTAACGGCCAAAATCTCAACGTATGGCGAGTTTAAGCAATTACAGCGGTCCCATGGAAGTCAGAACAAACGCTTTAAAAACATTCTGAAAGTTGCACTAAAAGTATTTAACATAAACTCGGATTCATGGGAACAAACAGCAAGCGATCGAGTCACTTGGCATTCCTCCGTGCACAAGTGCTCCAAGTTGTGCAAATCTAGCAGGACAGCAGCTGCAGAGCTGAGTAGGCAAGTCAGAAAAGCACATGCCATCAAACATTCTGGAGATACCCCTCTCATCCCCTGTCCCTTATGCAAACGAACAATCCGTGGAAAGGTTGACCTCATCAGCCATCTGCTGACTCACATAATAGAACCAGGCACTCCAACCCTAGAGTGGCTAGAGAGGTCCTCGTTGAACGTGTATATATCGTGAAATCCTCAATTAAAGTTCTTTTTCGTTATATTCATTTAAATCATTTTGTAATTCTGGAATCCAATGTATCTGCAATTTTTGTACGTACAGGTCCTATGTCTTGAGCTGAGATGCTAATGGTCATAAAATGTGTGTTCGGTTCAAAATTGTAAATAACTGTGATATCAAATAAAGTGAAATTATTTTTGTGAAACACCGTCTTGATTACATATCAATGAAACCCATGAGATACAAGTTTTTGTTTCTCCACTTTAATGGCGAGGTTCATTCAGTAGAGTCCTACGATAGCTATAAACGGAGAAATTATTCAAGTGAACTTGAATAACTTTTAAAAAGTTTGAACATAGTGAAAATTGTAGTTTTCCATTGTTCATATTCATCCAGTCATCCCATTCATCAAACTTATCTATCAACAGATCAATCCAGACATCCCATTTATCAAATATGTCTATCAGCAAATCCATCCAATCATGCCATCGATCAAATATATCAAGCAACCACTCTCTTCATTCATCGATGAAATATATTCATCAACCAATCTATCCATTCACTCATCAAGAGTATCAATTTACCACTCTCTCCATTCATCGATGAAATACATCCATCAACCAGTATATCCATTCATCGATGAAATATATCCGTCAACCCAACTATCTAGTTTTCCATCAAATATATCAATCAACCAATCTGTTCATTCATTAATCAAGTATATCCATCAACCACTCTCTACATTCATCAATCTGCGGCATGACGCCCAAGAGCTAGACCACTAAGAACTGCCACACTGCAGACATTGAAGAGATAGACTTTTTTTTTAAAGCACACACACACACACACACACACACACCTTCATCCATCAAATATATCCATCAACCAATTCATGCAGTCATCCATCAAATATATCCATGAACAAATCCATCCAGGCACCATGCTACCGTTTATCAAACCAACCAAGCATCATTTTCGTATTCATTCCCCTAACTATCGACACTTATATTTGTAAAATATTATAAAAATAGACGGGCATATTATTATTAAAGTATGCAAAACAATCTTTGAAATATGAAGCCCTAAACGAATCACTAAAAATCCAACTAAACAAGAAACAAATACTGGTAGCGGAAACGATTACCTAATTCATTGTTGCCATCCACAAGAGCTATGCTTTGATTCACTATTTCCGGTTTAATCGATGCACATATCTACATATTTCCATAGCATATTTATTAAGTATATCTCTGCTTTGAATACATTGTGATAAATCGAGCAGTAAGTAATGAACCTCTTCTGCAAAATGTAATATTTTCTTAAAGATACATTTTACCACTTTACATGTCTATAAGGAACAATGACATCTTGTTTATAAACACGGAGCTGTTGCATTTCTTGTCGTAAACAATTGCAACAAAAGACTTAGTTTTAAAGACTATTTTATCTATTGAATAAGTTGTCATTTGTTTTCCTCGGCCTTTTCTTATTTTGTATTCTCTTTTGAGGTACTTGTTGTTGAGGTTATTCCATTAAATCAAATACTTACAAAAATGCAAACTTTGAGAGGCCACTCCATTTATTTGGGTAACAACAAAACTATGTTATATATATATATATATATATATATATATATATATATATATATATATATATATATATATATATATATATATATATATATATATAACCATATAATATCTATATCCTTGAATTCAGTTGTGATTCAGACAAAATAAATTCTGCTTAGTTGCCCTGACGCGCTCATTAGACCAATTGTTATCTTGTATTACTGGAAGTAATAACGTAACTCCGGCCTAACCCTAAAATATTTTAAACTGCCTTTCTATATTGCTGGTAAATGTGATCACGAGATTATTTTAAAGGCACTAGTTAACTGTGAATTTTCCACTTATACACAAATTGTGCAGATCCTACCGAAGGAAATCTGAATTAAAGGGACACTATTGTATACTACTTAACATTCGGAAAAGTAAAATAAACCATCCCGCAAGTCTAAATGTGAAAACTCGTTATTTTTCTATTATTTATAAGCAATCTTTTGTTGATTTAAGGCTCAAACGATCCCTGATCGGTTCGATGAAACCAGCATATATATGACACATTGGTATTGAACGTTCACTCTATTCGACAAGAGAAGGTAAACAAGTTGTCTCTGTTAATCATGTCGTGGAAGTGAGAAGTATTTCAATTCCTTTTATCCCTCAAGATTTGAGTCGTGTACGCAGCAGTTAGATTAACTGAACGCATTATCTGCAATCATTAGCAGTTATACATTACTGCATGGCAATCAATATGTGACGTTCACACAGAGCTGCACGATCCGATAAGGTGTGTAGGGTAGTAGTTCAGTCACAACCTAAATGCCAGGTAAGTATAATGATAAAAGGTTGAACTAACATAAGGCTGTAAATGATGTATAGAGTTTGACTAGCAGTTCGTGTCATATGGCATTTTGTTCCAAAAATCATGTAGCTCTTCTGCTATACAGAGATGAACTGAAACGGATAAAGAATATGCAAAGGCATTGCTCAACAAAACTTATTGACCAAACCATATCCTGATTAGCATCATTCAGATTCGAAGGAACATCTCTGGTCAGCTGGCGATATCACAACACCCTTTTTGCAAATCGAGCACAATTTTGATATAGCACCGTGTATGACTCTGTAGGAATACTAGATACATTTATAATTGAGAAGTTAACCAACCAATGACGACAATATGTCATAACATATTGACAATATTAGCACAATTTGAAACTAGTAAATTAAACTCCTAAACACACCAGATAGTTTTTATCAAATTTGAAAAACATTTGGAAGGGTTGGACTCGTAAGGAATTGGATGTAGGGGAGATAAATGCTTTCTGTTCAACAAATGCATGTTAGTGTCTATTTTCCTTCTAATAAAAGTGATAGATACACCTTGTGACTTTCCTAACATCTGCTTTTTGAGTTTGAAAGCCAACACAACGTATAGATGAAACATGCACTGTATCATTATCACTAGTAGAATAGCTAACATGCACGCCAATTAAATTATTTTTCAACGCATTCGATCTGTTTTTGAAATAAAAACCTCAAAGGATTATAAAATGTTATGTTTAATAGATATTTAGGATTTGTATAATAGCTACAAATGTATGTTAAGAAAAGATTTTAAAATGATATCGGTATAACCAGATATTCATTACATAGGTGTGTCCATCAAAATAGTCTACTTGTATGTCTTAACTTCTGCTTATGCTATGAATCAAATATAATTATTACCAGATTTTTGAGCCTGGGTGTTTTGACCCAAGCCTAACTAAGGCATCGGAGAAAGAAACTCTTTCAAGTGGATCCCGATACTATGATTCTGTAATGGTAAGGAAAATCCAAACTCTATTTTAACGTGTGAATCGAAATATTGTAAAAACAGAGAATACATTGCCTAATTATAATCATTGCAAGCCCTGAGTAAAACCTGTTTTTCTTGTTGACAAGTATCCATATTTGAAAATAAATGTTGAGTAATTATTACAAATATGAATTTGTGTATGATATATATGCATAGTTACATTCAGCCAGATGACGGGTACCAGGGTTGAAAATCATAATCTTTTGAAATCAAGTTAAGTTTAAATCAATGTACTCATGAAAACGCCTTTCTGATCTTTAAGAAAACAGTACTTTTCCTTCCTAATATTTAATACGAAGGTATTTTTATTAGCATCATCATAGTTGTATAATCTACGCCTTTGTTATCATCAAAAAACACCCAGTTGTATAGTCTATAGATCGTTATTATTTTGCAATGGCAGGCTGGTGCCATATTTGGTCAAAAAAGATGACACCGTGTGTAGTTACCATTCCCGGTGTAATTTAAAGTTTTCTCAATATTTGGCGGTGTGTGTGTGTGTGTGTGTGTGTGTGTGTGTGTGTGTGTATGTGTGTGTGTGTGTTTATATAGATGTGTGTGTGCGCGCGCGCGCGCGCGCGCGTGTGTGTGTGTGTGTGTGTGTGTGTGTGTTGTAAAAGGATAGGTGACTGAAAGACCTAAGTGAACGAATGTTTGGAAATTCTAAACGTTAGAGTTTTATATTAAATAATTATTATTGTCTTGTCATTGTCATATCCTTTTGTTGAATGAAAGGAAAAAAATGTCTTCTCTTATCTCGTCTTTTTTATTTACAGGCTGTTTGGGCCTTTAGGTAAAACTTTAGCTTTCACAAATTAGTTGCCAGCCATCCACCCACAATCCCACCATCGTGCCTGAGATATTTCATTTACATTAGTTCATTCTATCTGTATAATTTCATTCTCTACTGAACAGAGTGGCTAGCAAAGCAAAATGAATCGACCAGCCATGGCAAATCGCCAAGTAAATCCTCATTTGTTCTTTACACATATCCTCCAACTCCGGCCACTATTTAAAAACACACAACAATCACGTATCCCCCCACCACCAAATTAATTATTGCAGGTACTGTATAAGGCTTAAAAGATCTATTCAAAACTGTTTCTGTTGCTGCAAATAGTTTTTATTTGCTATACTGGACGATAGACGCCAGCGAACAAATGTCTTTTCCTATAATGAAAAGCCATAATCGCATGGTGTTTTCATTCAAGATAACTCGTAACGTACAAAACATTTGGTTATCTCCCTTCGTTGTACGTTGACATTCCGGATGTGTTGTAAAAAAAAAATTAATGCCTTGCTGGACCACATTTATACATCGAATCTCTCAAACATAGAGATTGAGACACACGACAGACTTCAAACAGGAAAATACATAGTGTAAGTAATATTTTCTGATCACATTATTTATCCGTAGCTTTGTACATAACATACCCAAATTTCAGTCCACCTGGTCTTATCTGTTCTCGTAGACCTGTTGACATATATGCACATAGGCCTGTGAAATACAGCTGTCGCCATCGT
This sequence comes from Unio pictorum, assembly GCA_030141615.1. Taxonomy (NCBI): domain Eukaryota; kingdom Metazoa; phylum Mollusca; class Bivalvia; order Unionida; family Unionidae; genus Unio; species Unio pictorum. The sequence continues at coordinate 1,812,516 of JARLTB010000323.1, forward strand.
GGAAGGCGTACTTGAAGCAGTAGTTTGTTTTATTTTTTGTTTTTGTAGGGGTTAACACCATTTTTCAGCACACGATAGGCTATACATGGCGACTAATATTAATGGTGGAGGAAAAACCCGGGAAAACCCCAGAAAGAACCACTAATCCACGAGAAGCTACTGGCAAATTTTCTCACATACCCACATTGGCCGAATCAGATACTCGAACCCACGCAGACAGAAGTGAGATGACAGTCATCCGTAAGGGAGAGCGCTTTAGACCACTCTGCCACTCGGGGCCCCTGAAGCAGTAGTAGTAGTAGAAAAGTAGTAGTGGCAGCGGTAGGTGGGAAAGTTGCTGTAACATGGTCGTAGACGTTGACTGTAGAAGTAGAAGTGTGGTGGGTGGGTGGGAAAGCTGTTGCAACGGTATAATATTCTGTAATAGTAGTTGTAGTAGTGAGGTGGGTGGGGATAGTTGCAAGAGTATGGTGTTATGTCGTAGCAATTGGATTAGTGTTGAGGTAGTAGTAGTAAATAACATGAAGCCGAAGGTGTACACCTATAGCAGTTGTCACGGGATAGGTGCATGCGTTTTTACGAGAATCTAATGGGAAACAAGTAGCAAGGTGAACGTAGTTGGCTAAGTTGTTACCTCCCTTTTGCGAATTGATAATATTCATGGCATCACAGTCCAGAAACTAATATTTACTTGATAACTCTTCGGCCAATCAGTAAATGCTAAGAACAACTCCCCCCCATATATATATATATATATATATATATATATATATATATATATATATATATATATATATATATATATATATATATATATATATATATGTATGTATATATACATATACATACATATATATATATATATATATATATATATATATATATATATATATATATATATATATCGTGTGTATTTAACCAGCTTATCTGTTTCATTACCTATAAATATTTTAACATAACTTATTGGCCAAGAAAGCTGTCAATTCATTAATCAATATATATATATATATATATATATATATATATATATTTATATATATATATATATATATATATATATATAATACTATCATGTAAGGAAGACAGTATGTTTATGTATCGGTCAACTTAACGCTGAAGGATGTACTTCAGCCAGTGTTAGCTGGCATAAGACGCGCAATTACTTACCTTTGGCTTTGCTGCATAGTTATGCCACTTTAAACGGGATTGGGTGTGGCCTTTTATGCCAGGGGAACAGGTAACATATGACCTGTTAGTAATACCTGTATCTGCAGGCTTTATAATAAAACATTACTGTCCGGTATTAAATCAGTTAGTCGGCTGACTGCATTTGATAGTCGCCTATGGAATTAAGTGGTCGTTTACCAGACGACGTGCAATTTATGTCGTTCTTTAGACAACGGAAAGCATTTGGACGACATCGGTTATTTTGTAAAATTAAAAATATGCCTAGATGTCGAATGACTGGAGACGCATCTATACAAGCCACGCAATTTTATCACCCGTGGCTGTTTGTTTTGAGATCTTCTTCATTCTCCCGAATAAATGTATTTGACCAATCAAGACGAGCGTGAGTAATATTGTCTGGCTATTTGAATAGTGCATGATCCTTTACACCGTTTGAACAAGCTAAAATTTCTCTTCCAAACGTGATCAGTAATTGATTGATCAAATGGTTACTTTCATTGATTCTGTTACTAGTATTACATTGCCTTTTTGACAATTAAGAGAGTGTTTGTGTTTTAAAAGTTTGTGTTTTACAAAAGATTTCACTTTAACAACTGTTAGTCATTTTAGGAAGAGATTAGTGTCAAATTCTAGATTTGTAATTGATCAAGAACAAGAGTTTTTCTGTAATATTTGTTTTGAAAAAATAGTTTGGCGTTGAGTTGCTGACATTCCTTCTTTTAGACGGGAATTCGGTATTTACGCGAATTAGATAAATAAATTTGAGATGTTTCGATGTATTGAATATCATTATTGGAATCGTTGGATCGAGATAATTGCTATTCAATCCTTCAATGTATTTTGAATTTCTCGAAATGCTTAGTAACCATTGTTGGGTTACTAGTGTAAGGTGTTTTCGGGAATGTTGAATACGAATCTATCTTGTTTGTTTTTTTAAAGAACAAGACATCTTGTATGTAATGGAGTTATGTCCAGAAAGTTGTTTGTGGATTTTGTCAGATTATTCTGCAGTTTTCTTAACTATATTATACCACGCAAATACTGTTAATAAAAAACAACGGTCTTCGATTTTTATGGAAATAAAACAATACGCCGAGTTCAGCATCCAAACTGTGTATTGAGATAAACTATATCAGAACTGTGAATTGAGATAAACTATATCAGAACTGTGTATTGAGATAAACTATATCAGAACTGTGTATTGAGATAAACTATATCAGAACTGTGTATTGAGATAAACTATATCAGAACATTGTTACTTTATACACTGAAACCCTTCGAAACCAAAAACATTTGATATCAACTTGAATTTTCAATTTTAAAAGGATTTAGGTTTAATGAGGGAATCGAACACGTGAAAATATTGTTTCGAGTATACGTGGATGTAAATATGTGTGTGTGTGTGTGTGTGTGTGTGTGAGTGAGAGAGAGAGAGAGAGAGAGAGAGAGAGAGAGAGAGAGAGAGAAAACAAAGTAGAGAACATAAATAAGAAGGCCAATTGAAACAGCGCCTCATTGTGGTGTGGCCACCATGATACATAGGGATAATCGAGTATCCCATTACTTTGCAGCGCATTTAATATGCATCCTGATGACACAGAATGCTCTCTGTGAGTATGAGAATCAGATGAATACATGATAACTTGTTCGTGACTGTGTGTGGCTAGATTTAAAATATTTCTTGCATTTTTGATTTTCATTTGTTGAATCATTTTCTTAGAATTGAATGATTTCTTTTCTACCGAGAATAAACTTTCAACCATAAAACATAATGTGCCGTGACTTGATGCGTTTTCAAGACTTCACGGGTGATTAGACGTTCCTCTCAAAGTAGCTAATGTGTGTACTGGATAAAAGTTATAATCCAAAAGAAACGAAACTGCTCTCAGGCGCTCATATTTGTCACCCATTCATTCCCCTACCCAGACCTATGTTGCTTAACCAGAGAGATCCACGCTGAAATTGACTTAAAACGCAGATTCATTACATTATTATTATTATTATTATTATTATTATTATTATTATTAATCCTCTTTCTCTCTTATCATTGGATTGAAATAAGCGACATCGGCCTATAAGCTTCCTTTAATGATAGGATCCTATCCAAATTTTTTGATGATATCTTCTTGTAGCTTGGAGAAATTAAAGTCGTGGGAATACAAACAGTGAAAGCAGGTTACAGCTATCCAAACTCACTGTAATCAAAATACAATTGTATAACCCAATTATTTTGGCAAAGGACCATTTTTGAAGTATTCGCTACGGGATGCCAAGTTTCACACCAGCAGACTGAGTCCATTTTGTAAAATAAATAGATAAATAATTTTCTCACAATTGATACATTTCAAATATATCAAATTAGTTAATAAGAAATACCACAAAAAGTATCCAAAATGGAAGACATGGATTGCATTTTCATTAGAGGCTACATCAGGAATATATGAAAAGAAACTTGGAAAAGTATTTCAGCGTCAAAGGAGGCAGTTTGTTGTGGTCATAGAAGTAGAGGAAACGAGAAATTGCACCAAACTTTCTAATAGGAAATACTGGCCATCTATGATTGCATATAAGGGTAATAAGGAGCGAACCCAAGAACAGATAGGAGCCCCGAGTTGCAGAGTGGTCTAAAGCGCTCTTCGTTATGGATCACTGCCATCTCACCAATGTCAAATTGGGCTCGAGTCTCAGATTCGGTCAATGTGGGTGAGAAACTTGCCAGTAGCTTCTCCTGGGTCGGTGGTTCTTTCCGGGGTTTTTACCCGGGTTCTTCCTCCACCATTATTACTGGCCGCCATGCGGTCACCCATCCAAGTACTAAACAGGCCCGACGTTGCGTAACTTCGGTGATCGGACGAGAACCGGTGCTTTCAACGTGGTATGGCCGTAGACACAAACGTAAGCAAATTTTAGAATAATATTCGGTTCTCTATTCTCAGTTTCCAATGTACATACGTTTACGTTTATGTGTTGTGTACAATTAGTAATTACAGTGTATTGATTAATAAAAATTTACATATCCAAACTAGTGAAATTTACTTCGAACATTACGGACCTTTGTTGCTTAACCGGAGATTTCCAACTGGAAATGGACATAAATAGCAATTCATTACGTCTTTTTCTAAATGCACAATAGAACAATGCTCAGAATGTATTTTAAAAAAATAACCATTAACTGATTTGTCTTTTTGTTATATCCAATCATGAGCATTTGTTAAAAGGAGGTCCAATTAAGAACTCCAAGTCTATAATTTTTAAGAAAAATCTAAACCATATTCGAACTTTAGAAAAAAAAGGTCTACAGCACCCGGTATTCCTAGGCGGTCACCCATTTAAGTATTAACCAGGCCCGACGTTACTTAACTTAGTTGATCGGACGAGAACCGGTATTTTCAACGTGGTATGTCCGTAGACGTTTCTAGTAAGGAATTAAAGACAAATATTCGGTTGTCTCTTGGCCGTTACATACACTACACGCAGACATATACTAGTTTTGATACTTCACACACGCGCGCGCGCGCGCGCTCGTATATTGATACATATATTAGTTGAGTTTTTCCCTTTGTACTCGTCAAGGATAAGGCTTTCAAAATAACCTTACATAGAAGAGAAGTAAGATTAATGTTCATAGACGATACAGATATGCGAGTTTAATGATAATCTCTCTCTCTCTCGTGTGTGTGTGTGTGTGTGTGTGTGTGTGAACTTCCACGGGAAGTACAGTAAATAATTGCCATTCATGAGTGTATACTCACGTTCTCAAAATGACACATGGTTGAAATAGTACAGTACTCATCACAATCTGGATGAGTTGTACATCAGAACCTGTTATATATTTCAACCAATCACAAACTATCTTAATTTTGAAACATCGTTTTATTTTCTTGTAGGCAAAAACTAGATATTAGACTCAGTCTCAGCGTTCAATCGGCTATAGTCATGCAGAATCAGGCACCATTGTTACTAACGTCATTGGTCAGTCTTCCTTAAGGATCATTAAAAGTATGATGCTTGAATGACATCTGACGATGCTTTAATACACGAAAAGCAGCTTATCATGTAGATACCCCACATTTTAGATGTTACAAGACCATGCTCAGAAAATAAGTAACAGCAAAGAGTGAAAATCAACAATCTGTATAAAATTCAACAAATAATTGATTTACCTAGAATACAAAGTACAAATGTAATAAAATGGAACTAACGGCATTACGAATTAAATCTCAAATAATTTTAGAATTACAGACTCAAGTCCTAATGACTTAAGTCCTGAATATAATTCAGTAGAAGTCCAAATTAAATCCCAAACTGAAGGTGATGTGTCTGTAGTAGCTTGTAGAGAGTTGATGTGTCAATAATTTGTGTTGTATCACAATAATATAATTCCAGATTTGAAATCACTATAAATTCCATTGAATGTTTCAATCGAAGAATTTTATTGGAGTACTTTTCCACCAGAGAAAATAATCACTTTTTCAACAATTTGAAGAAATAAATTCGAGCCCAGACTTAATGGTCACTAGATGTGATACAACTTATAAAGATTATATTTTGGAATATGTTTGGTTTGGCTCAATATAATAGTTATTTCAACATTTGAGGCACAACATAATCCAACAATCTAACTGGAACCAAGTTCCTCCCCTACAGAAGCAGTGCCTATCAAACACATTGGATGTGAGTTCTTTGAATTCAAATGTATTAGTTTTATTCTTTTATAAATGGTAACAGTGCAAATATGCATTGTTGATCTAGAAATCATAATAGAATCAGTATGCAGTGATGAAAGTTGTTTTATCTGATACTTGGGTTTCATTTATCCAACCTTTTTAGACGTCCTTGTTCAAAACGACTATGCCATCTGAGCTGGAGAAGGCAGAATTTGTACAGAAATAAATGTGATTGCTACTCAGTAAGCTTTGGAGTTAGTAATCCAAACTCTCCTTGGGTTTACTCCGGTCTGTGTATTGTACCCAAGACCAGAGAGGGTATCAAACTAATTATAGACCTCAGCCGGCTCAATAAATACATTGACGCTCTGAGGTTCAAAATAGAGGCTGCAAGGTCTGTAGTATGTTCGGTCGAAATGGATGACTTAACCTACATATAATTTCATACTTATGCACATATCCTCGCTTGCGTTCCTTTAATTTATGTTCATTGGAATCATTTACTATTTTTTTTTTCAGCCTCAATATTTAATTACGGGTTTTCAGAAACATCACCAACTGAGTCGTCTTTCTCTTCCTGTCGACCTTTCCAGCAGCAAAGGCGATGTATCTCAACGACATCCTCTAAAAATACAAATGTAACGTTTACCTTTGACTAGGCAGAAACTATGTTCTAATCTTGATTGTCTCACGCAATTGCGCTCGGTACTGATTATCGAATTTGATCTAAAACGAAGCATTATATCATTCCTGCCTCTGCGACGCTGCAAACAATTGTTCACGGAAGTGGTGAATGGAGGACAGAAGTGAAACATCTTCACATCAGCATTATACGAGTGAATTCCAAATAAATGCTTTTTGTTATTTTTGAAGAACCAAATATATGGAAAGAAAGTCCAAATTAAGATCGACAATTGTCTGGTGGTGTCCTGCATATTTATACTCTGAAAACATGGACCCAGATCAGATATATACAGGGTAGGTAAAATTTCCTGTACTATTCATTGTTACGAAAAAGCTCAAAGGCTTTATATGGAGCCGTCCGTCCACACAATACTCTGTCGACACAGTTTTGCTCTTTTTGGTCACCCATTGATAGTTTCGTTTATGACAAGACGGAATCACAAAATGTCACATACGTATCACCAGTCCTTGACCCAAATGGATCACAAATATTCATTCAATCAATTGAGATGCTTTTTGTGGCTGCGCTTACTCCCCTCAACCGTCCACCCCATGGTTCTAATACCAAAAATAATTCAAAGGTGGGACCACAAATACAAAGTGATTGTGTGATGGCCACTCTCAAGTGGGACAAGTCCACGGGGAACGATCTGGCAGATTAGCACAAGACTATTCTCAGGTTCCACAGTCGTATGTTTTTCATCCAGATCCACACAGGCTACTCCTTTACACCTACCTGCTTTTAGCAAGAGAGTCGAAAAGAATGTTAAGTTTTCTGTTGGGTGAAATTGTCATGTACTCGTGCATCAGCAGAGGACCTTTTGAATGATATATTCTCACAATTGGATAAACTCGTTTCTGTGGCTCTTCAATGAACAAGGCTACTCCACAAGGCTACCGCTCTATGATCTGCCACATGCAAGCATCCAGGAAGAGTGGGTATGGGTCTTAATAAGGCTTGAGAAGATTTGGCGTACAATGTTAAATCTATAAAATTGTTATTTCAGTTTTATTAGATGAAATTTTTCACTGATACTGACGTGACTCAGTCAAATCGGTAAGCACATAGCCAGCATTCCAAGAATGGTACAGACGTATAAAACGTGCTTCCTAATAGATACTGCTTCGTTATGCAGGTTGTACACATACTATCACCATTTCATATGAGATGTTCTATACCGCTATCTATGACTTTCCTTCCCTTTTTATAAAGGACGATATTATTGAAGACATATCCAAAAGGTCTTTCAAATTTGTTTGGTTAAACATAGATAACGATAACGCAAAATTTGTCATGTCTGGAAGGCCTCACTAGATAATATGTAAAATTCTAACAACCAGGTCATATGAACCTGTATTGTTTATTTTGACATATTTACAAAGAACTAATTTAAATTTTTATTGAATATGTACGATTTCTAAGTGCGAAAAATTGTAGTAAACTGCTGCTTTTTAAGTTCAAGTTTGTGTGGTAGTGTTTAGTAAAAATTAGAAGAGGATGTCAGCACCAATAACGTACTTTCCTGCAATTAAGCTAAGATAATAACTAACTTTCTGAGAACAGAATTCAATTCCACATGTAATATATTTTCCTGTTTTGGTGAAAATTTGTGATGAAAGATACAATTGTTTGGAAATATTTTACAAAATTATTGCAGTTACAATACTTTTAATAATTTGGGAAAGGCATTGTTCCGAAATTAGTTTGGTGCGATATCCGTCCTTATTGCCAAATCAACACTGTGTTTTAAGATGTAGGAGTTTATATATATATATATATATATATATATATATATATATATATATATATATATATATATATATATATATATATATATATATATACGTTTCTGGATGGAACTGTAATTGTATTTTGCACGCACTTTGAATATCTCGTTTATAAGGTTATTTAGAAATAGATTTATAAAGCTTGTTTTGTATAACAAAATCCCACAGTTAAAATTACATATTAATCACAAATAGAAGGAAGTCATGTTGCGTTTTTTGTGGGAACAAGTTTTACTTTCGAAAAATAGTCTTTTGTTAATAATTACAGCAAACCTTTACCTAGAGTAAAAGAAACGAAAATATATACTAAAACATATACCTTTTATCCTGGTTTTAAGGGTTCCCCAAGTGGCTTCAATAAAAATGTTGTTTTTCAAAACAGGCAGGTGAAAGTGGAATACATCATACCATTTGCAGTTGATGAAGAGACTAAAAGTCAATACAGTCAATGCCAATGCCGGATATGTCAAGTCAGGCTGGTGAGAAGAGCACGGCATCCAATAGCAAAGGTTTGATTTACTGCAACTGATAAAGTTTTTAAATTATTACGTCTACTCATTAGCATATCAATCAACTCTGTATTATGGCACAAATTCGACAGCTAGACCTTGAATTATGTGCATACTAAGCATATTTAATGAAAACTGGATAAAAGAGTGAGCGAGTGAGAGTGAGTGAGTGTGAGAGTGAGTGAGTGTGAGAGTGAGTGAGTGTGAGAGAGTGAGTGTGAGAGTGAGTGATTGTGAGAGTGAGTGTGAGAGTGAGTGAGTGTGAGAGAGTAAGCGAGTGTGAGAGTGAATGATTTAGAGAGAGTGAGTGTGAGAGTGTAAGTGAGTGAGAGAGTGATTGTGTGAGAGTGTGTGAGAGAGATTTGGACATTTTTATATTTAATAATTATTTTAGAACATTATAATAGGTTTATGAAACAACAAATAAGGATTCAAACTCAATACAATATGTGTGCCTCGTCACTGACACATTAACATTTCTGCCTAGTGTCATTGTCCATTGCAACTAGGTATAATTGATATTAATGCTTTCATTTGGCGCATCGTTTTTCTCTTTTACTCCAAATTTGTGTTGTTTTTTTTTGCATTTACACACGAGAGGTGAATGGAGAAAAGAAAGGATTCCTATGAACTTGCATACCATTTTAATATCATTTAGAAAACAGGGACTATACATACTTTTGTATCGTTATTTTCCTATGACAATATGATCAACGAATGAGGAGAAATTCATCATTGATCTAATGGCATGCGGTTGAAAGAATGTTGACAATATATGATATGATAGTACAAAAGGCAAGGTCGCCAAAATTTAATCTACTGACATAAGTGTCTAAGTTGACGTTTAAAGTTTTTACTCTTCATCTCTGTTTTAAATTACTTGGATTTATTCAAAGACAAGATCATATTGTGCATTGAACGCAGATGGAAAAACTTCGATGTTCATTAGATATGCAAATTCTAACATGATTTCACCTGACAATGCTATTATTACAACAACTACTACTAATTATATGCAAAGTATTTGGGTGCATTTAAATGGGTACAACATTTTCGCAAATATTTCCTTACTGGTAATACATTCATGCCTGACTTGACCATTGAGAAAACTGCCTTTGGATGGTCAAATATATTCATTTAGACCCAATTGCCCATAATTGTTGTTTCAGACGATTAAACTTAGTAATTAACGTTCAAAGGGATCTGAAATGGCCAGCTGAGCTGCAGTTATTGGAAAGTTATATCAATGTTGCGTGTGTGCGTGCTTGCTTTTACTTATTATTTGCATGGGATACAAGGTTGTGGGAGCCATACGTTAATTAATATGGCATACAAAGTTGATATTTCAAACTAAAAATGCTTTATCTGATAAAAAAAATGCATTGGCCTACTCACTCAGGTACATGTTCCCTATTTTTCAGTTTCGTGATGTTTTCTACTGCTGACAGCTTCAACCCTTTATTCAATATCGTATACTTTCAGCATGGAAATACGCTGCAGTAGGCCTTGGTGTTGGTGCTGTTGGATGTCTAGCGACACCATTTATCGCCGGTGCTGCTCTTGGAACTATTGGTTTTACATCGGGGGGAGTGGCGGCAGGTAGCATTGCCGCTGCTGTACAGGTATCAATGCATCAATGCATCCGCTGATCTTGCATTGAATTAAATTCCACAGAAAAGTCATTAGTATTTATTTCTCTGATTTTCTCGTGTGATACCTGCTAAGAAGTGTACAATTTAAATGGTATTTATGGCCCTATCAAAGTGAGAATCTAAGTAGAATTCGAAGCATATGGTTATACAGTTTGACCAAGGAGTATTTGACTAGGATGCCAATGGGTGACATATCTGACTTGGAACATTATGGAATGTCTTTAGCACTCAGAATGTCGCTTATTTCATTGAAAAACAACTGTATATTAAAATGCAGCATAATCATTGTTGAATATTTGGTACAATACGTTCCGCATAAATATAAATTTTAATTCGTAGCAACTGGACGTTACCTTGTATATGGTATAATTAAAATTAGTAATATCTTGCAGGCTACTATCGGTAATGTTGCGGCCGGATCAGCATTTGCAATGGCCCAATCGGCTGCGGCGACCGGCGCTGTGAGTGTTGGGATTAAGTTAGCTGGAGGAACGATATTCGGAGCAGCGAGTGCAGCTGCAATGAAGCTGTTAAAGAGCAAACCTCACAACGCAGACGTTTCACAAGAAAAATGATTAACTTCCCCATGGTAGCTACTGATGGATTTGATTTAGGATTTTATGTAATTCACTTAACATGGAGCAGATGTGAAATCTTCACTGAACCAGATGACACAAAATTTACTAGAGTAACCTTTACAGTTCTGTAAAATAATTTTCGGAGATACAGTAGCAAATAGCTGTACGTTTGTATGAAATATTTGACATTGTTTTAAACCGTTGGTTATTTAATCTGTTGTCCTGCATTTTCAAAACATTTTAACTGTTAAATTAAAACCATGAATGGTCAAGTCATTTGCCAAAAGTGAGTCCTATAGAGCCATATGCTAGTTCATATACACAATGTTCATGTAACTCTATGCAGAAGCATACCGATTGTGACCTGAACTCAATGATAACAAATAAAATCACTGTATGTCGTTTGCAAGATATTGACTATTTGAAATGTGAATTTCAGGTGACCGGGCTCCAGTTTCTATAATACAAGTCTAGACTTTGTGACTAGACTTATTAATTCGATTGATCAAGTTTTATGTCTGTCATAAATAACCGCTTGAATTAAAACTTAAGTTCAAAATAACTCTTGCGTTTTGTTGTTCAAATCAATGCCAGAATTCTGTTATTTCTCTTCCGATAACAATAAAGATTATGTGTGATACAAATCGTCCTTATGTATAATAGATATATTTAAGAAGACCAATAAAACAATATGTCTGCAATGAATAGAATCTCGGAATCGCAGAAAATTTATTCACAATCATAATCGATCTAATATTTTATAGTTTGTATGCATTACAATTTACTTTTTTTAAAAAAAAAAATATCACAAATGTTACCAGGATGGCCTTGGCTTCAGTATGCGAACAAGATATATAAAGACGCAAGCCATGTATTTGATGACTCGTTACATCACGAGGTTAAATATGCAAAAGTTGTATGCAATGCATGTGTGTAGCGACAAAGCAATAACAATTAGATGCTGCTAAATCAATCACATGTTTGTATATTTATTTCATAGGATGCCAGTTATTCTCAATTACATTACCTCATATAATATATTTTGGGTTATCTAAAGAAATTTAGACGTTAAGCATTTTTGGGTCGATATCTGAAAACCTGGCATATTTCTGTATTTAATGTATATATTACAATTATTTTATTCCTTATTGTTCTAAAACTTTACATAAATGACAGTCATTCGTTTGCTGGCCACCATATTAGGGCACTTTTTTTCAAAACGGAACTGTCAAATACGTGCCCGCCATCAAATATGTTTATCTAAATGCCCCTTAATTTGAAGATTATTTTATGGACTAAACAAATAAGTGAACATTTGTCTACAGTTATAATAATTAAATTTTAAATGTTAGTTTTCACAAATGCTCTAAACGCTGTTGCAACAGTAAGGATACTATCTGTGTGATACAAGCAGGCACATTTTGTAGTTAGCTAGGATAGTTAACTTGAATAGTATTCAAATGATATTCGCAAGTCCAAGTCCCAAATGAGACTGCTTGAAAAATATCTTTCTCTTACTACTACTACTATATTGGTGCTTGAATGGTTAGACACAATATTGCCTTCACTAACTGATGTTATTAATCTCTCTCTCTCTCTCTCTCTCTCTCTCTCTCTCTCTCTCTCTCTCTCTCTCTCTCTCTCTCTCTCTCTTCCGGGGAATTCCCACCATTTTTCAAACTGCCATCGTAAAGCCTCTCCTTAAAAGACCAACACTGGACCATAACGATTTAAAGAACTACCACAAAGTTTCTAATCTCCGGTTCATATAAAAAAAATATTAAGAAAAGTTGTTCTAACCCAACGTGTATCTCATTTGAATTCAAACAGTCTTTTTGGCAATGCACAATCTTCATATCGCCTTTGCCACAGTACTGAAACTACTCTTCAAAAAGTATTTAACGATCTTATCTCTACTTTTGATAGCGGAAAGATTACAGTCCTTACCCTCCTTGATTTGTCTGCAACATATTACACAATAGACCATGACATATTATATTACTTCACCATCATGTATTTGGCATTCACAATACAGGCTTATAGTGGTTCAAGTCCTATTTAGTCAACAGGACATAAATTGTATCTAACAACGGAATACACTCCAGCCCAGTTGATCTATGTTGTGGTGTAACACAGGGGTCTATGTTTGTACCTGTTCGCTTTATTCTATGAACTCAGCCGCTCTCAAGTGTCATAAATCATCACCCAGTGTCTTGCCAATTGTACGCTGATGACACCCAAATATACAAGTCTAGCCACCCAACTGAAGTTGATGCTATCATCCAAGGAATAGAGAGGTACATTTCTGATGTGAAATCATGGATGACATGTAACAAGCTGCAGATGAATGATGATAAAACTGAGGCCATTCTGATTAAAACAAAAGACTTTCTGATTCACATCCTTTATCTCAGACAATACATATCAGCAACACCAACATTAAATACAGACAGTCAGTACGAAACCTAGGTGTTACTCTAGACAGTACTCTCACATTGCACCTAATTGTCATAAACATATGCAAGGCTGCATATCGTGAGCTGAGACGCATCATCTGCATTCGCAAATATCTTTCGTTTGATGCCACTAAAACACTTGCCTCTAAAGTCACCTTGTTTGATGCTGAACCGATGCCAGACGTGGAGGGCTTGTTTTCGAAATTGGCAGGGTACCAGTACATTTCTAAAATACATCTAACAAAAGGATATTGGCAGGTGCTTATTTTTGTAAAGTCCCGCGTATTAACGGCATTCGCGAAGCCTAAAGCTCTTTACCAGTTTAAGGTTATGCCTTTCGATCTAGTTAACGCCGGTGCGTCGTGCGTGCGTCATATGTGAAAATGTGTGAAAGGCATGAATAACGTAGACAGTGTTGTCGACGATATTGTTGTGTATACGCATACCTGGGAAGAGCATATTAGTTTATTAGCCGTTCTGTTCGACAGACTCCGTAAGACAAATCTCACGGCGAGACCCTCCAATTCTAGTACAGTCGACTCCGGTTAACTGCACACCCTCGGGCCCGTCACGAGACCGTGCAGTTAACCGGAGTGTGCAGTTAACCGGAGTACGGTACAGTACATTTTTAAGCATTGGGAAAAATCGGGACCGGCGTGATTACGTGCAGTTATCCGGAGTGTGCAGTTAACCGATGTGCAGTTAAGTGGAGTCGATTGTATAGCATATTTTAACTTGGAATGCTTGGGTCATCTATTAAGTCGGCCAGGGCAGTTAAAACCACACCCCAACACAATTGGAGCAATCAAAGACGCTCCTAGGCCCGAAAAGAAGAAACATACGATCGTTTCTTGGGTTAATATGTTTTTAAAGGAAGTTCGTTCCAAATATCGCTTCTATAGCTAGTCCATTGACGGATTTAACTAGGAAGGAGTAGCCCAAGAAGGTTTCTTGGGGTTCATGCCAAGAAAGAGCTTTAACGCTCTTAAGGAGAAATTGATCAGTACAGCGATCTTAAAGTTGCCAGAATTAAATATATCCTTCATATTGAGAAATGAGCTTCCGACACGGGATTAGGAGCAGTTTTGCTACAAGATCAAGAGGGGGTAAACATTACCATTAGCTTATGCTAGTAGGAAATCGCTGCATAGGGAGCAAATATTACTCGTGATCGAGAAGTAGGGTGTGTCTTTGGTCCGTGATCGAAAAGGAGTGCTTGGCACTGGTGTGGGGTATACGTAAATTCCACACGTATCTTTTTGGAAGGGAATTTGTCCTTGAAACATACCATCAACCTCTTGAACAAGGAAAAAGTTTCCAATGCAAGATTGATGCGTTAGGCATTGACTCTGTAGCCATATCGTTTCCAGATCGAAGGAATCAGAGGGTCGGAAAACGTAGTGGTCGATAACTTAAGCAGAGTGTGATTTTCAGTTTTGTTTTTTCTTCTTAATTTTACCATCTTATTCCTAAAATGTAAATAGCGTTTCAGTTCGTAGGTTTGGCTCAATCCGTGTTTTTCTAAAAGTGTTTCCACTTTTATTTAAGGGGAGAGGTATTGTTACGGAATTGTATATGACTGGTATCAATATGTATATGTGGTCAAAAATGTACTCGGGTTTCGCTGCTGCGTACAGCGTCATGGAGGGTGGTTTATTATTTATCGGCTTTAGTTATTTCGAAACACTGAGCGCGACTCAACCCATGCTGCATGTGCAAATTGCCTGCAGTTTAAAAATATAAGTACCTAGCTGCGCATATCGGTCACAGCTAGTGTATATCATAGAGCAAATACTCTGTAAACATTACATTACAACGAGTCTTGTCAGAAAGCTTACCACTTTATGTAAGTAAAATCTTCAGCTATAGAGGTAATATAACTTTAAAATTATGTTCTTATCGCTATTCGTTTTATATGACATAATTGTTTCATATATTAGATGTTTTAGTATTTATTCTAAATTCTACAAAGTAAATACCTAGGTTATGCAGCGCCATGATATTAGAAATAGTATAGTTTGCTTCGAGAAAGCTATTTGTTGTAACCGAACAGACAAATTTAATTTAATTATACGCTGCAGACTTTGAACGTTTAATGTAAATGAAATGGGTAACTAATTCATGTGCGCGCATGCACAACATATATAAAGTACTTAACCGTGTCGTATGTATGACACGGTTTAGTTTTAATTTTAGCTGCCGTGTATATGGTGCCTTCTGTATGGTTGGGTGCTGCCTTATATATATATATATATATATATATATATATATATATATATATATATATATATATATATATATATATATATATATATATATATATGGTTGGGTAATGTGAAATCGCAGAACTCTTTACGGTTTCTTGTGACGTATATGCTGTGTCTGGTGACGTTGGTTCGGAAGAGTGTACTGGTGTTCTCGATGCGAGGGACCAGGGCTTCGCGACTATCTGGTCTCGGTTAAATGTGAGGGTTCTCGAGGGATCCTTCAACAGACAGGGAGGAGTGGACCACGCGTGGCGACTCCTTGATCATTGACTAGAGCGGGTGGAACCGTAGATACATCTTGGATGTCAGATGGGCGCCACGATAGTTTTAAATTATGTGTTCCATGTTATTGCTATTGCCATCTGAGCAATAATTTCACATTTACATATTAAAATCGTTATTTTGAACGATAAACTCATAAATTCATAATTTCACATTTACATTGCTAAATCGTTACATGAACGATAAAATCCTTACTTACATGTCTTTACATTGTTAAATCGTTATATGAACGATATGACCAAAATTACAGGTATTTACATCTCACTCGCGTCATACGAGCGATATATTCGTAAATTCATACATATACTTGCATTTGTTGATCGGGTGATAAGACGTAATTCACGTTAGTTTTAATTTCCTTAGGTTAAAATCATCCTTTGACTTTTCTCGTTGAGTTGATTGTTGTTCATAGTTATGAACTTTATAATTTTCATTTTCTTTTGTTTATAATGGTGTCTGATTTGTTTATATTTAAAATGCATTTATAAATAAACATTTTATTAACGCAGTTGCTTTCGGTGTCTTCACTAATTCAGTCCCAACTCGGCTTCATCCTGTGACACCCATTACATTTTCATATTAGCAAATCAATCAACAACTGTTTTATATTTCATAATCTATAGTTACGCTTATTTGTTGATGTATTATGATCCTTCTCGGGAAGAAACAGTAAATATTCATTATTAAGACAGTTATATTTAAAGCGATAGATAACCCTTTAATTAAGCTGTACGTTTGTTTGTGTTTAAAGTAAATATTTAGAGAATGCCATGACTTTTATTTTTGGCATCAACATTTGATTGGGATTAAAGTTTATACGTGTCGTGTTAGAAGAGGACCAATATATTGGTCATAATAAGTATTGAATTGATTTACCTTTCTAGTAATCTCTCGTTGGTTTTTTTTTTTTTTTTTTTTTTTTTTTTTTTTTTTTTTTTTTTAATCAGATCTAATTTCTAATTAGCTTAAAGATTCAAGCTAATAATAGATCTGAACAATAGAATCTTTAGCTAATGATTATAGTGGTAAATGTTATAGATTCCCGTTACTGGTGTTTTGTTCTTCTTTTTTGGTGTTGGTAAGATGATGAAAAATCTTATATAAATGTTAATAAGTTAATATATCCGTGCTGCTTGTTAGTTAAATATAAAAAAGTTCTTTTAAATATCAGGTTTATAAATCATATTTAATGTACAGAAATTGATAATAATAATAATAATAATAATAATAATAATAATAACAATAATAATAATAATAATAATAATAATAATAATAATAATAATAATAATAATAATAATAATAAACAAGAATTTTTATTCTCCTGTGCAAAGTGGTTGATTTATAGAAGTAAAGTGTCTAGTGTAAAGTGATTGATTGATAAGCGATTCCAATGTCAATTAAATGTTGATGCCTAATGTATGTACGTGTATTGTGTCCAATTAAATGAATCGAATCTTTTGTTTTCATTTACGGTTCCAGGTATACTAACGAGCTTCTTTTCATTTAGTTTAGTTTTAAACACTCATTATAACAGTAATTAGAAACTCCCCCGTAATCTTTGAATACCTCAAGCTTTGTTCTTAACAAGACTGACCCTTTGTCTGGAATCAATTGTTATGACATTAGGGTTGAGTAGTGTCTAAATCTTGTACTTAACATTGAGTGGTCAATCTTTTAATTCTCTCATCACTCAAATCGAGCTCAGTTCATAAGGGACGATGTATTTAATGCGTTGTTCTGCTATCTTATGGGTTATTCCTTACATTGGAAACTTCTGTACTACAGTAAAAAAAAAAAAAATAATCAGAAATTGGAAGGCAGTCCTTTGCGTACGTATTTGTGGAAAAGAGACAAATATCTCGTGGACAGCCAAAGTAAATTCATGTTTGAAAGACATTTTTTCATTATTTATTTATTTATTTATTTATTTATTTATTTATTTATGAAACACTGTTTAAATATTAGGACAACCTTCTCACTATTAGGAAGATTAGAAATGATAATATTTATATGTGATAATAGGAAAATGTACATATTTAAAAAAAAAATCAAACAACCAACAAATAGATATTCTGCTTTTGGAAATGGTTCATTTTACACTAAATTTTGTGATTTGTTTTCTCATGATATACTGATTTCAGTTTTGGAACCACTCAATTGTTTATTATGTATTTTCCTCATTTTGCCTGCCTGTCTGTCTCACTTTTCTCTTTTTTTTCATTCTTTCTTTCTTTCTTTTTTCTTTCTTTTTTCTTTCTTACTTTCCCATCTCACCTCTGTCCTCGTGGTCTCGTGTGTTGGGCTCGGCCAATGTGGGCATGCATGAAAGCTGCCAAGATGTTTCGTGGGTCAGTGGTTCTTACTGTGGTTTTCGCAGGTGCTTCCTCCACCAGTTATACTGGCTGTCATACATAGCCTATATTGTTCAATAACACAAATAACAACAGGAGACACCTCATAAGTAATTACCATGAAAACTCCCCCGTATCCTTGAGACACATCAAGCTTTGTTTTTAACTAGCTAGTCCCTTTTGTATTTGATCAATAACTGCATAATTATCTAATCACTTTTGACAAGTGTCTAGTCTTGTTATCTATCTTTTTTAAATCACAAATTGTGATCGTATGCCATACATAATATTTTCTTGAGTTAAAGGATTGGTCAGGGAGTACGCATCAATAGTAATATGCAAATCATTTTACAAAAAAATATCACAAATTTACTTACTGACGATTTCTTCCAATTTGGCGTTTAAAATTAACATAGTGCATATATATACTTTCTAGGCTACATAAACAAAACAGATTATCAGTGTCAGTTCTTGTTCATTAATATTGATTCCCGACATTATTAGTATGTATTAATGACATTATTTGTATAAATTTCATATCTTTATTTCTCAGCTCCTGTATACCTTTTGAGGTAATTAAACGTTTCTGGAAGTAGGAATAAATAAAGTAAACCTCGTAACATGTTCCAAAAGCCTTCACCTAATTTTTGCCTATTTTATTTTTCAGCTAAAGATCTGTAATCGTCGGGTTTTGGAGCCATCAGATGGAAGCAGAGAGGAACATCAACGCTTACGGAACTGTGCCCGAGAAGTTAGAGGCTTTTTGCAAAATGCACATATCCAATCTTCTAGATCGCAGTGTTACATAACTTGAGAAACTCTTTGGCGACAGTTCTTCAAAACACAATAATCCCATAAAGAAAAAGACTCCCACACCCTTTTCCAAGAAAAAAGGTATTTTTTAAAAATACAAAGTGCATCAGTATCTTAGATTCCATGATTTAAATTAAGGATGTTTGCTTTTGTAAAACTCGAAATGACGGGATCATTATTGCATATTGTTTTCTATCTCGTATTACCTTGGTATTCTAGTACAATGAACTTGGTGAGAAATTTGATGCTAAATGATAATTCTTTCTGTCTCACATTACTTGTGCATTTTTAAATATTATTTTGTGATCATTACTTCTGCATTATTATTATTTCATGATCTTTAATATGCTCCTTCGCCAATAACTTTATGTACAATTGGAGAAAAGAGCATATTTGCTAATTGTTTATACAATACTGTTCTTCAATTAGGATGCTGTATTAAAACAATATTTACTGTATGGTTTTATACAGTGAATGTGCTTAATATTGTGTTTCTGATAAATGAATGATGCTAAAATATTGTGACTGATAGAGATTATATCTGTGCTATTCACATAATCCCCGCCACAGATGGGTAACAGATTTCCGACTCGGGAACAGGTTGCTCAGATATATCAGTTGTCTGAGTTCGTACAGAGACCAGAAAGTAAGTAGAACCATTCATATATTTACAGGCATCTGTCACAGTCATTATGGCTTCTTGTTTTGGCTGTTGAATTTCTATGATGTAATGATACAAATTAAACAAATACGGCTAACTATAAACATATTTATTTCTGACAATGTTTAGGTAGTAAGTAGACCAATCTTATCAGTATTTTTTCTGAACTGGATAGGTAGGTACTACGTTCAGTCAGTTTTAGATATTTCAGGGTATATCGGTAGGGACTACAACAATCTACTTCGTATTTCTTACACGGTTTTAGTTTGGGAGGACAACAATTTACACAGTTGATCCTATCAGGTGCCTATTTATTGGATAGGTAACAATTTGGGATATGTAGTGAGCTGACGAAAAACAATTGCAGAATAATCAAAAGCTGTAAAGTTATATAGTAGGTTGGTTCAAAGCTGTTATCTGAAGCTATTGTATTTTCACATGAATCATCAAGTCTTTAGGGCTCTATCTGGGAAATTTCCTACATGACAGGAAATCTTTCATGATGCATACAAAATTAAAAAAGATTTACAAATACAGAAATAGCCTCAAAATTAGACCCAAACAACTTAAAGCAAAACACACGTCCTTTTTTCATTTCTAAGGTTAAATCTTTACCATCACGAAGTTTAAAGATCACTCTTAGCTTGCCAAAATTACATACACTGCTATTAAAGAAAAAGAAATGTAATAATGTCTTTGAGAATTTTACATATACTGTGAGAATAAATCTGCAGCTCATTTACCATATCGACCAATAATATTGAAAATGTGTCAAAAAGCCAATCCAAACGAATGTCTAGATTTCATCTAGCATCTATACTTGCAAATAATTCAAACTATAAACAAAAAAAGATCATGATCTGCTGTTGCACGAAGCTCCTGCAGCTCAGGGTCTATGTAGATTACTCCTAACAATCAGCACAGACCCAGATATGATCACACATAATGTGCTGGTAGATCTGAGTCTGTGCAGTTGGACTTGGTTTATAAGCGAGTACACATGAGTATGCTTAATAAAAATTGCTAACATTTCACTATATCACAGTATTTATAAAATTAGACACTACTACTACTACTACTACTACTACTAATAATAATAATAATAACAATAATAATAATAATTTCAGATTTCAGAAAGGAAGGTCTATTCAGAAAAACGGGTAATTTGGCCCGTCAACGACTTCTGAAAGAATGGGTGAACCAGGATGCCGATCTTCATCTGGACGATGGATTATTTTCTCCACATGCTTGTGCTAATGTGTTGAAGAGTTGTATCAGCGAACTTCCGCAGCCACTTCTGACAATGAAATATTTTTTTTAAGCTCACCGTCAGCTTGTTGGTAAGTGTTCTATAACGTTCATGGGAAATGACAACACATAGTTTAAGACTGTTGGTAAGTTTCCCAGAGGATTCATGGGAAATGATAATACATTGTGTAAGATAAGATTGTACTATAAAATTAGGCGCTTATCCTGAAAATGTTACCAAATTGGGAACACAATAACAAGCTACACAAAAAATGAATTCATATATCTGTATTTAATTCAAAGCTAGATTTATGAATACATCCTGAGCTGATAAACAACTGGCACTTACATTTTTTAATTAGAAGCGACAGGCAAAAATGTTCTCTAACAGATAAGAAAACTTTGCTTTGAGAGCTCCTAGTTTTAGTCTTACGTGCACAAACATTGTGTGCCATCTATGCCATTTTTCAATTTCGTTAGTGGTAGCATGTGTGTTTAAGTTTTGTATTGTAAGTTAAATAAGCGGAATGCATAAGCACAGGGAAGACAACTGGATGCTTACTTTCAAGCTTGTAACATTTGACCCGTTTCATATATGAGTAACAATGTGACACTGAGCAAAGACAGATCCAAAGTGAAGGACAAGCAGATAAAGGCACTCCAATTGCTCTTTCTCCTGATCCCACGTCAAAACGCCATAGTTCTGTAATGTTTGCTTGATCTTCTACACAAGATTAGTAATGTATCGGAGAATCCGATGACTGCACACTCTCTTGGAATGGTCTTTTCTCCAAGCTTGATCTGTCCAAAGAAGGTAAAAAGCATTGAATGAACATCCATTTTTAGCTAGAAGACTCATTAGTGATTTTCTGTCACAAATTCTTGGACCAATTTGCAAAGTATCTCTAAAGTAAATATCTCTCAGAAGGGGAAAACAATAAATGTTAAAACATCATACAAAACGACGTGATTCCAGGTAGCAAATATTTCAGGTTGGTTAAAGACACTTTTAGTTCAGGGACAATGTTAAAGTATTGTTTTACTTTGAATTGCACAGGTGAATTATTTTGTATCAATAAACACAAAACATGGCAGAAGATAAATGGTAAACCAAGACAATTTGCTTGCTACAAGGGAATAGCAGATATCTGCCATCTCATGGGAGAAAAACTGTACGACTTACACCCACCCTCATTCACTTTCAGAGACAATCTTTGATGACTCATATTATACACTATATCTTTTATTATATCCATGGCTGTGTGTATGACTTGTAATTAACTGGTACATGTGAAAATTGTGTACTTGGATCATAATTAACTAGCACAGGTGATAATTATGTGTTTGAATCATAATTAATTGGGATAGGCAGAAGTTGTGAGCTTCATTCATAACTAATTGCAACAGGTAAAAGTTTTGCAAAAGTAAGTTTTCTATAATTAAACATTAATTTAAAATCATAATTGTTAACATTTAGCTCAGTATATTCTTCTCTTTTCAAACTAATTATTAAAATGACTTCATTACATCCAAATGTATCATTCAGCTAATTCGATATGGTATTTTACAGGCAGTTAAAATGGTGCTATTTGCCATTTGCCATACCCAAAGTGAAACTGATTACATGCTCAGTATTGCCTTAGTCCATGATTTCTTTTTCAGTTGACTCCCATGGAGTTTCATTTCATGTCCGATTTAGTTTCTAAAGCTGCCTCCTTCATGATAGCGACCACTCCATTTCTATTCAATGTATGTATTACAAATTTATCATGTAACTGTTTTAACATAAAGAAATTGTCAGGACTATTTTGATGTCATCTAAATCTAATTCAAGTTTAAAATTGTAATTCCAGTTGTTGTTGTTGTTGTTGTTATAGGGTTAAACGCCATTTTACAGCAGAAGGTGAGCTATACATGGTCGCGAATATTAATGGTGGAGGTAGAATCCGGAAGACCCGGAAACAACGACCGACCCACAAGAAGCTACTGGCAAGCTTTCTTTCTTACCCACATTGGCCGAATCCGAGACTCGAACCAACACAGACAGAGGTGAGATGGCAGTGATCCATAACGGAAAGTACTTTAGACCACTCGTGGCCCCTGTAATTCCAGTTATTCCATGTCTAGAAATCTGTTATAGGTTTAAAGCTTTGATCAATCAATCAACTTTTATCATCATCGATTTAATTCATTTTAATGAATTTTAAGTCCAGTAACATTACTCTAGTAAAGAAGGTGGGGGTCCATTTTAACCCATGGATAAATCTGATCCACCAGCCTAAGTTCATAAGAAGGGACAGCTCCCACCCCCAAGTCATTATCCTTCCTTTTTCATAAGTTTACTATTTTATTGTTGGGTGCAATGTATCATAATTTTGTAGATCTTGTGATGGTCTATCCTAAACAGTTGTGTACTGATAGTGGGGTGGAGTCGGGAATAGTCTACCTTTTTCTTTTAGTGCTTTTTTGTTTGCTTTGACTTGCGAGGATGACAATGTAAAGTCTGTTATTTAAATTGATATATGTAATTTTTATTATCTTCAGATTCCAAGAGAGCTTGCAGTGGATGTGAGAAAGTTCCAGCAAGAAATGGAAGAGCCCTGTAAGAATGTCTTACTGAGGAGTTTGTTCCGCAACAGAAATATATCAGTCTTAACATACAGAAAACAAATGTATCAATAAACATGTCAACTATATTTGAACATCCAATGAATAATATGATAGAATATTCGTGGGGTGTTTGTTATCATTGTCACATCTCCTGCACAATTCAAAATAGGGACTTGGGGGTAGGTGTTGGTTTGTAATGTATAGTATGCACCTTGAATTGTAATCTAGTTTATTGGGGCAGGGATAGAGGAATGGGGTCATTATATATAAGACTGAATGTCTTGCATTTCTTTGAATAAGTAGTACAGGTGTATTAACAAAGACCCATGTGTCTGTATACCTGGCATACTTTGTTCTATTTTGCATACCATCTTGGGATAGATAAATCCGTCATATTATTCATTTATGGCTGTGCAGGCAGGAAAAACCTAATTGGTCTGATCTGTATTATTTTGGCTGCATTATCTTTGCCTTGATCTTGACTCTGTAGCTGATATACGACATCATGCTTGATGAAATGAAAATAATGGAGGAACATGTATCTATTTAGATTGAAATACCTGTCAGATGAAAATAACAGGACTGTGCATCTGTTTTGGACCTGAATTATCTTATTCTTGTGCACTTGTAATATGTACAGCTTGTCAGCCCATGTTTTGTTTTAGAGAAAATATTAAAACATTGTGCCGACGCTCGAGCAAACATAAAACAGCACATGCATATATATTTGCAATTTGCTAATTAAGGAATTAAAAGTGCTTGATTGAAATCCTATATTTATTGGGGTTGCTAAATTTCTTAACATGAATATCAATTCCAAAGCTAAACATCAAACTGTATTAATCACGCATCTGCTTCGTCTGCATTGTTTTAGCATATTTTACGTGTTATAAACAGCGGTCATGGCAGCATCAACAGCGCTATTATTTCGTCTTATATCTTGAATTATTACATAACCCATGTCAAGAATGCATTGCTAGTTGCTTGTGAGACATGAAATCACCGGTCTATTATGAAACCATTTTGTTCTTTGTCATGACAGCATGATGGTGCTAATGCTCTCAAAACATTTAAAGAGATACAATTGGAGACCTCTCAAGAGGCACAAGTGGCACAGGAACATATGTATTCTCTCATTCAAGCCATACCTCAATTTTCCAACAAAAATAAATTGCTCAAAGAGGATGGTTTTCATTGAGTTTATGCATAATGATATTAATTTGTATGTGCTTGATGAGATCTCAGAAGAGGTGTTTTATGTAATTTCTCAGCACAAGATAGGCTTTTACATGGCAGCCGGTATAACTGGCGGAGGAAAACCCCGTAAAACTTTGGTAAGAACAACCTTCCCACATATCCCACATTGGCTCAGTCAGAGGTGAGATCGTAGTGATCACTAAATTTGACGATTGTAGACCATTAGACTTTTCTGGACCTCTCAAGGATTGTCAATCTTGGAATAAAAGAAAATTTTGCTGTGCTGAAATCTTTCATTTGAGAGGCTATTCAAAGTGTGTACAACATGCAATTTGGTATTAGATATCAAGAAAGAAAACTGAATTAGTTGGCACAGCATATTCGTAATGAGAAAACGCACCATATAAGCTTTGGTGTGTTGTCCGAAAGGAGTCAAATAGATGACCATATTTATTCAATAAATTTAAAAAGCTATATGATATAGTTAATACCGCATTTAATTTGGGAATATAGTAAAGGTTCAACATAACATTCTCAACATAACACTTAATTCTCAACATAACACTTAAAAGTAAGAATTTAAATGGGCAGCGGAAATCAGAATATTGTAAGAAATGACAATGGTAAAATGGAAGGACACACTAGTACAATACTTAAATATTTGAGTGATAACAGCAGTTATTTCCGGGTCATTTACTGCTAATTCTTCCCTGTGGTATTTAATACGAATCACTCGTACGTGTCCTTATGTTAGTCTCTTCTGTGTTAACCATTTCTCATTAGTTTGCAGGTTTATGTCGGCACGCTTTCGGTCTTGTTTGGTGATTTAATCAATGCCTGCTGTCTTCTATCTGTCATCAGCTGGCGGGATTTCGGTCCAGTTTTTCCCGCACTTTGTTTTAGAGGAACGGTAAATCTTTCTGTCTGAAATCAATTTCTAATAGTCTGGTTTAACGAGTTTTTTTCGGCTATATTTGTTACATGTATTAACGCTTGCTGAGTTTCAAATGCCTTCGGTCAATTTAAACATACTAGGGGCTTTTTTAAAATTTATTTTTTGCCACTAAATAAGTGTTGCTTTCCAGGGGCTGACGACCTAGACCAGGGGTGTCAAACTCAATCGCTCAGCGGGAGCAGCAGAGAGGGTGAATCCTACAACGTTTTCAGACAAAATTTTGATTGAAATCTTAAAACGAGCCGTCCTATAATCTCATTTTAACCAAAAAAAGGGCGAACCCTACAACGTTTTGAAACAAAATTCGATTGAAATCTTAATGAGCCTTCCCTACGAAATCTCATTTTAACTAAAAAAATGAAAACGAAGATTTTTACGATTTTTTAATTAATTTTGGTCGCAACTTGTTGTCATCCACCCTCTCTGCTGCTATGGGTTAATAATTATTTTACGATTTTAACCGAATATTTGATCCAGTCCGATACGATATCGTGTCCGAGGATCATGCAAATTTATTGTTGCGAATCCGTGTGGTTTTGACTGAGCATGACTAAAGAAATCTCGAAATTGATTGAAGTCCATATCAGAACACCATGTCTGCCAAATATTTCGTAGCGTATGTGTATCAACGCCGTTGAATACAGAAAGAATATTGCAGTTATCTCTGATGACTTTTGGAACCTGAGTGTAGCGTTGAGTGACATATATCACGTCAGTGTTTTTGTGACGCCCCCGGGAAAAGATCCTAGCAGGATTTTTTTGTTTATCCAACATTATATCGTCGTATACGACTAAATTGTTAATATCTCCATCAATATCATCAATACTCGGTGCTTCATCGATATCGGTTATAAACTCAATAATACCCTCGCCGGATTTTTCTACCGCGCTGTCGTTAAAATCTTTTAGCACTTCATAACATCGTTGATCATCTACGCTAGGAGCAATTAAATACAACTTATCCCACTTCATCCATCTCATTATTAAATTGAGCAACAATTGCGTTTTACCGGATCCAGATGGCCCGATTATAATCATCCGGATAGAGTTTGGTAGCGCTGCATGATGCTTAACCGGTTCTCTTCTTTTAGTCGCTGAAAAATCAATTATATCCATATCTCTATACATAAATTATGGATCTATATTGTGTGAAGTGCAAAACGCGTACTGGCACAGAAGATGTGACGACGGTTACAACTAAAAATAACCGATCAGCGCTTTCTGGTAAATGCATGCAATGTGGTACAAGGAAATTTAGATTTGTGTCTATGAAATCTGATTTAAAAAAAAACGAGGAGGTGATATCGCAGCCAAATTGGCAAAGCTCCCTGGAACCCCATGGGCAAAGTACCCCGGAGAAAAGCACCTTCCCGGATATAGCTACTGTGGACCGGGAACCAGACTTGATATCAGACTCAATAATCAAAATCAACCCAACCCCGGTGAAGAACCAATAAACGCCATTGATAAGGCCTGTCACCTTCATGATGTTGCTTATAAAAGCAGCAATCTGCAACACAGGCATCTAGCAGATGTGAAATTAATTCATGCGTTAAATGCTATTCCTGATAAATCCTTCAAAGAAAAATTGGCTTCATTTTTAATAAAATCGGCTATGAAAAGTAAATTGATGTTAGGTGCCGGTAATTAATAATATGGAATCAATTTATTATTCCCCAAGAGGATACTGGAGGGGTAAATCAGCAGTCCATAAACTCGCTAGCGCTGCAAAAGTGAAAAAAACCACTGCGGCTAATTGGTTATCCAAACAGGCACTATGGCAAATTTATCTACCACCGCCTAAACAAATTCAATTCTCGCATTTTGATGTGACCGCTCCTAATGAAGTTCATCAGGCTGATATATTATTTCTGCCACATGATCGTGGTTACAAATACGCTTTAACCGTAGTTGATATTGCAAGTCGATACAAAGAAGCAGAACCGTTAAAAACAAAATCAGCCACTGAAGTCGCTTCTGCATTTGAAAGGATTTATCGACGAGGTCCTCTGCACTGGCCAAATCTATTGCAGGTTGATCCTGGCAAGGAATTTCAGGGTGCAGTATTATCTACAATGAAACATCATAATGTCACCATACGACGAGGGCATACTGCGCTACATCGCGATCAGGCCATTGTCGAACGATTTAATCGGACGATTGCTGAGCGGTTATTTGGATATCAATACGCAAAAGAATTCATCCAAGAAAAAAGATCCCGTGAATGGGTTAAAAGATTACCATCTGTGATTACTGCACTGAATAACGAGATTACTAGAACAATCAACATGAAACCTATCAACGCGATTAAAAAGAAGTCAATACCCGTACAACCACAAAAAGATTTCAAAGAACCAATTCTTCATAGTAATGTCATTGTG
Organism: Unio pictorum; assembly: GCA_030141615.1. Taxonomy (NCBI): domain Eukaryota; kingdom Metazoa; phylum Mollusca; class Bivalvia; order Unionida; family Unionidae; genus Unio; species Unio pictorum. The sequence continues at coordinate 1,840,803 of JARLTB010000323.1, forward strand.
AGGTACTTATACGAACCAGGAGAGCTTGAAGGGGGTAGAAAAAGGGCTACTGATCCTATTTGGAGTGTCACTACGCATAAGATATCTACTATAACACGATCAACTGGTAGACCTCCAGTCTATAAACTGGATTCAACTGCCCCTCAACGTGGATTTACTCGACAACAACTACAGGTAATTCCCGAGGATACTCAATTGCCACCGCATGGTCTTAACTAGCACCGTTGCGTCTATTGCACTCAAGACAAGTCAACATCACATTATTTCTGACATGACCGAGACTGTTATTTTTTCTGTCTACGGTGAATTGGCGAGGATCCTTATCCGAATACTGCCAACGCATTATACAATTGCAACTCGCGCAGTGATTATTCTGTTGTTGTTTCAGCGTAATTATTAATCCAGCATCAATATCAAATTCTCGTTGTTTTTTTTTGTCCTGTTGTTTGTAACCGGAGAGTTTTTTATTAATGATGCTAACATCAATATCACTTATTGTTGTGTCATTATCATCACCAATGATTTCATCATCGAGGACAACTCTTCGAAGTTGATTTATTTTTCGTACTCTGGATACTGCGAGATAGACTAAATTCGACCATTCGATGTGATTATCCACCATCCAAACAATTGTATCCGATATAGTCAATCCCTGTGAAGAGTGTATTGTTGCTGCGTATCCTAGAGTCCACGGGGATTTATTAGCACGCAATGCATCTTCAACGACATTGATATCAACCAGCACAATATCATTTAATACGAGAATTTGTTTTTCACTCTGTCCTGGAATATCAACTTCAATATTCTGTTTTCGTGTATCCGATGGCCTATAACAAAGGGGTACTGGAAGCGTTGCAAATTTTTCTTTATGCAATTCAAATAACTTCATCTGAAGTGTATCCCTGACTATTTTTCTACTTGCAATGATCAAATCATTTGGTCTCCATGTTTCCCAGAAATCATTCATTGGAGTTTCTGAAATCACTTCACGCGCTATTTCGCATTGGATTCTATCCGGTTGTAGTCTAATTAGCGCTTTGAACTCGCGTAATCGTTCATCAAGTGATCTATAATCAGTGGTGATTTCTTCATAGTAGTCTACAAAACCCTTTAGCCATTCATGTGGAGATGCACCGACAAATGGTGGTGGTTGGCCTTGATCCCCGCACATGACGACTTTTGTGTTTTTGGTTAACAACCACTCGAGAAATGCTTTTAATACATCTAATGACACTGTGCATATTTCATCCCAAATGATGATTTTAGGAATGAATTTATCACCCATACGCTCAGGAGTCCATTTGTCACCTTTCCATCGAAAAAAACTGTGATAAGTGCAAGCATTTACCCCTCGCTGTATCATCTCTCTGGCAAGTCTGTGAGTCGGTGTTAGCACAATCATGTTTGTGAAATCCGTATGATTTTTCCCACGGAATAATTCAATTGCACGAGTTGTCTTTCCTGACCCACCACAACCGTTTAAATAAACTGTTTTATATCTACAGATTGGATCAGATACCGGTGGTGCATTAGAAAATTCTGATTGATTTTCAATACGGTTACAACAAAGATATTTATCATCCATGGCAACGTCTGCGGATTCACAATACTCATGTAGCATCTCCTTTTTAAATCGCCAACGACCCCAATTTTCTTCGGGATCTGTGAATTTAGCTACAGCTGATTTGTATTTATTGTGTATATACATCGAATCAGTGGCCACTCTAACCGCGGTATTAGGAAATCTATTTATCATCGAAAATAGATTAATAGAAGCATAGGCTAGCATTGAACTTCTCAAATGTGTGTACTGGGAATTATGTCCATCACAGTAGGTAACAACCGTACCTAATTTCTCACCATTGGATAGAAAAGCATCCTTACGGGATACAAGTTTTCCCTGTTTCATTAAATCCGCTACAAGAAAATCGTATTCAGCGACATCTATGATCAACCGCGAAGAATATTTTGCGTTGTCGTACCGTCCACCTTGAGTGAATTTACCGATTATTCTTCGTCCGAGATCCTTTGCTTGTTCTTTTTTAATTTCAAATAACTTCTTAGACCAATTCATGATTTGTTCTTCATTGAAATCAGGGAATTGTTTTCGCAATTCGCTGATTATTCTATCTAGATCGGGTTGTGGTAGCCAAACTTCTTTCTGAGCTCGATAGCATATAATAGCCTCGGAAACAATCAACGATATTAGCATACCACAATCAATCATATATCGTAGTAACACTATTGGCATCCAGGCCTTTTCAGATAGGTGTCTACCGAGCCAAACATAACTACACGGATGTAACCCTGTAGCTAATTCGAATGATATCACACGAGCGAATCCGGTTAAATCAAAATCAGGTAATGGTCCATTAATCGCAACACGAGTCATTTCATGTGTTGGGTGTCCAAATCGTTTGAAGTACTCAGCGCATTCCCCATACCCGAGAAAACTTCCGGGATAACACGCGGCTATATCAATTGAAATCATACCATCACGTGAGTATTTCGTATTCCACAATCCTCCATGACCAAATTCGACGCAACTCGATTTAACATCCTCAAGAAAATCACTTCGTGTTGGACGCCATGAGTTTTTTTCTCTTGCGAAGTGAGCTACCACTGATGGAATAGTAAAACTATCCGTGAGTAGTTTTTCATGGAAACTCTCCGGTGAAAAATCATTAGCGATTTTTCTCATTCTGTTATCTAATTCTTCAACGCGATATAATTCACCATTTGGTTTTACAAATTGATCGAATCCTTCATCACTTCTAAGTAACCACACTGACACAGGATCATCCTTACACAACGCATTAATAGCATCAAATAATCTCTCTTCATAGAAAACATCCCCGACGAACTCCTTAGGGATATATTTCACGGTTCGTTCTCGTGGAAATACTGTTACCGCAGGTGTCCACGCGTGTTTGTTATGATCAATAATCTGTATTGGTGCTCCATTTTTGTTATATTTCGGTTCGTATAAAACCTCTCCGGTTATCGTCATAACTGTTATTGGAAATCTTAATGATGTTTCTAACTTAGCTATATCAGAAATCTTTGCACCGTTCTGTTTCACTGTCAGTTCCCACTCGGTTATTTTTTTTCGTCTTAGATCAGTTAGTTTATTTCCTCGGGATGCATTTGTGAAGTGCTCCATTACCCGTGTTGCTACACAATTAAGCCCTGACGAATATTTCATAGGAGCTAGTTTTGCGATATCGGGTTTATCATTTAACGGATATAGCCCATAAACCATTGCTGTTACGGGATAAGATCTTTCGTAGTATGGTTTGTCAATGCCGGTTAGAATCCCTGGTTTGGAATCTCTACTCACAATGACAGCTTTTTTATTCTTGAGGATTGGTTCAAATTTATCCTTAATAATCCATTTGCCATCGACTTCAATAATGAATTTGATTCGGAAAAAATACCGTTTTTCCCCAACACGTGAAATTATCACTGCTGCTTTTTCATCATTCATGGTAGCGTCAACAACACCATCAATTCGAAATGTTGACCAACAATAGGATGCTCCATCACGTTTGAATTCATTAAAACAGTCTCTGATTTTACTAATCATGGCTTTATCAAGAATTGTATTCTTTGGTGTATCAGAGACTATATCGAGATTGAATTGAGCATCCTTCCAGGGTAATTTCTTGGACGCTTTTGAAATCCGAAGGATTTTGGGTTTATCGAGATTAAATTTGTTACGTTTTTTTGGTCTATCGAGATTAAATCTAGGACTGATTTTCAATAATCTCTTAAACTCTTTCATGTTTCCGTCTCTTGGACGTTTGATACGTTTTTTGGGTCTATCGAGATTAAATCTAGGACTGATTTTCAATAATCTCTTAAACTCTTTCATGTTTCCGTCTCTTGGACGTTTGATACGTTTTTTGGGTCTATCGAGATTAAATCTAGGATTGATTTTTAATAATCTCTTAAACTCTTTCATGTTTCCGTCTCTTGGACGTTTGATACGTTTTTTGGGTCTATCGAGATTAAATCTAGGATTGATTTTTAATAATCTCTTAAACTCTTTATCAACATTGAATTCAGCATTTTTCGAAGGCGTTTTCCTTAATTCGCTCATTCTATAATTAAAACAAGCATTTAAATGAAAGATTTTTATATAATGAATCACTGCAAGTGGCTTATGATTGGATCAGTAATCCCGTGTAACAAATCATGCAGAAGTGAGTTTTGTGGGTATCATATGCAAAGCTTTCGTCGTGGAAGCCTTGGTCCGTTACCCTGTATTCTATGTGGAGTTGGGGTTAGGGGGAAATCACGGTTGTGTTTGAATTGTGGTGGTAAACGATATAGGGAATTGAAGCGTTATTATGATAAAAGAATAAAAAATGGACAATCAATCAGAAATTATGACCCTGACGCTGACAAAGTCAGTATTCTTGACGCTGACAAAGTCAGTATTCTTGACGCTGACAAAGTCAGTATCAGGGATAAAATCATAAGAACTCCTCAAGACTACATCGAAAGATTTATCATTAAACCAAACAATGAATTAGACAAACAATAGTATTATATATACGAATGAACCAAGAATTCAGACAACATCCTGTGATCACAAATTATGAAGCATCCAGTGATGGTGTTGTAAGAAACCGCAGACTGAAGAAACCAGTTGGGTGGGATAATGGTATGGGGTATTTGATGTTTGGTGCTGGAAAGAAGAAATATCTCAATCATCGTTTCGTGTACGAGTGTTTCCATGGATTGATCGAGGATGATTCTGTCATTGATCATATCGATTCTAATCCGAAAAACAATTCTTTATCAAATCTGCAGGCTGTTACACAAAGTGAGAATACCGAACGAGGGGGGACTGGGAAATACTCGAAAAAAGCGAGACCTGTGAAATCTTTGAATACGATAACTAACGAAGAAAAAATATTTCAATCATTATATGAAGCCGGTAGGCACTTCGATATTTGTCCACCCTCAGTACGATATGTTGCAGAGGGGGTTTATCGATCTGCGTTTTCAAAAAATCGCGGACAGAAAATTAAATTTAGTTACGTCTAATACGTCATATTTTTCATTTAGAAATATGTCATTGCTATAGAATAATGAATTCTGAAAACATGAATAGCATCATATCCGAGATTTCAAAATTGAAAGGTTGGGATATTGAACTATCAGATGGGTTAAATTCTGATCAAATCATGTCTGATTTTCAGGATATAGAATACGGAGTTAACAACAATAAATACATGCTGCCAAAGAAATATGCACTCATCAAAAGAATTCAGAATTCTATTAAGGACTCTCTCGCATTTTCCAGTGACGTAAGTGTGTTCGCTCCGTTGTATACCATCGTAGAACGAATACGAAAAGAATTGGGGTACGAATACGAATTGAAAAAAGAAGTCAACTCTAAAGTTAGACACCTACGGGCGTTAATTCAAGAAAATGAACAATTTTGATTGACCATTTATCATTATTTGATTGACCGACCATTTATCATTATTTGATTGCCCGACCATTAATCATTTTTTTTAGCCGACCCTCAAGGGATGTCAAAAATCGATGGACGATATGTCGGATTGATCAAAAATAGAATGGCGAAACTATCAGTATTATTTTTTTATATATACAATTTTGATAGTTTCGCCATCGATGAACGAAGCTGTCTCACGATGAAATAATACTTCCATGACCATCCGATGGTGTTAGGTCGGGATTGAAAAATTGTTTTACAATTGAAAAATTGTTTCTGATTTCAAATAATGGTCAATGAAGCATTAACAACCCGATTGGCTCGTGAACGATTAGATGCAATTAAGAGATTTGTACCAATTCGTGACTCTGTACGGAATAAACTACAACAACGACAGAGTTTTCAGACTGATTTTGCTTTGGGATCTGAAGAATTGTTTAAACCAGTAACCACAGCAACGAAACAGATAGTGTCAACAATCTCTGAAGAAGGAAAAAAACAAGAAGAGTCTTTTCTTCCTGTGTTAGAAAAAATAGCAAAAAGAACTAAACAAACAAAAAAATCATTGAAAACACTTCCTCAGGATATATCAACCGCTTCAGAACAACAACGAGAACTTCAAGAAGATATCCCCCTACCCGAATTTCAAGAAAAAGGGGAGGATACTACTAGTGGACGAGTTGCATTCAATGAAAAACTTCTTCCCGGTAAATTAGATGAATTGAGAAATAAAAAATTTGATTCTATGGAAGAATTAGCCGAATTTGTCACTAGGAGTTTTCATCAGAGAAGAAAATATATCCACGGTGATTATAATCTCCCTCCTAAAAAAGATTGGTATAAGGGGTTATATCGTATACTATCAGGTTCCTCTCAAGCAAAAGGAGATGATAAAACTTTTCAGGAATATATGGCAGCAATAAAAAAAATTGAATCATCTATAGGGGAGCAATCGGATACCGGATTTCTTAGACTACCAGAACAATCAAAATTTATTGATATAACACAATCCCCCCAACAGATGAAAATAACGAGAGAAGCTGATCATGAAAAAGGTGCAACCGGTATCACTGATAAAACCAAAGGATTTTCAAAAACAGGCAGTGGTTTAGTTGAAAACTCTTCGAGGGAAAATCCTTGGATTTCATGTCCTGGTAGTGTTCTCAGTGATATATCACGATTAGAAGTTCTTGTAGGAGGTTTCCGAGCTGGAAATAACTCACCGGAAATAATTAATGAAGCAGCTGATATCTGTAGACGATTATTTCAGGGTGGTATCATGGATATCAGCACATATCGAGATTTCATTGGCGAGTTAGTAGACGGTGAAACCGTCCATGGTTATCATAGTGACTGAATCGATTAGATAAATAACAATTGAAAAATTGTTTCTGATTTAAAATAATGATCATACACTACAATCATGATAAACCAACCCCCGTCTACGTAGTTAATTCACGGTTTCCGGTTTATAGAGCATACTACGGAGATGGTTTAGGCAATACCATTGCAGGGTTATTTGCGAGAATGGCTCCAAAAGTGATGCCGTTAGCTAAACAACTAGGAATGAAAGCCATTGATGTTATTCGTGATAAGGGTATTGGTGCTGTTGGAGATCTTGCTGGAAAAGCGTTTTCAACTGCGAAGAATAAAATAACATCATTAGTGAGACGAAAAAAGAAACCGGTACCGTTACCGTCTACAGCAGAAATGCCTGCAAGTGTTAGTAGAATTATAAATAACGCAGTAGATGAAAAATTAGCGTCGATGGTGACTCCCTTGATAAATCAAGAGGACCAAAATAACATGATAGCAAACATGATAGCAGGAAGTGGCTTTAAAAAAACACGACGATGAAATGGGAAATCGCGATTTAGACTCTGATAAATAGAATAAAATGTTCAAAAGGTCACCTGATCCAGCATTTGATATAGACGCCCCAGTTGGCAAGGATGATTCTGTACGCGATTTTCAATTTTATTCTTATCACGCAGTACAACCAGATCTCCGATCGCGAATTGAACTTCAAGTTCATGATACCAGTAAATACTTCCTACCGTGTGAGGCATTTATCGAAATCGAAGGAGAACTTGTAACCAATGATGCTGCTAATACACCATATGACAATAACCCAACTACACGAGTTGGTTTTGTTAATAACGGCATAATGGCGTTATTTGAAAGTGCAAGATATCTCATTGATGGAAAAGAAATTGAATCCATTGACCGTGAAGTTGATGTGGCTACAACAATCATAGGGTTAGCGAGATATTCTGATGATTATACAAGATCAGCTGGTCCATCTATGATGTTTTCTAAGGATATTACTGATCACCCTGAACACAACCAGTATTCTAGAGTCAAGGCAACACATGCTTCTTCAGTTAATCCAGCACCAGACGGATATACAAGACCAGCTGGTGATTTTGATGTCATAAATAATATTACTAACTTCAACCTAGGATTTGCAACACGCGTATCAATGTTGCAAGGACAGCGTCGACAGTTTTCATGTGCAATTCCACTGCATCATATATTCGGATTCTGTAGAAATGTCCGAAAAGTTATTTATGGAGCTAAACACACAGTAGCGCTTGTACGAAAGGGTACTGATAATGATGCAATATGGCATGATGCTGGTGTTGCTGATGGTAAAGTCATTTTAACAAAACTAGCATTGTGGATGCCAGTGTTAACTCCATCAATCACAGCAGAAGAAAAATTATTATCATTTATGGAACAAGGAGGAAAATCATTGTTGAGTTGGTTATCAGTGACCACGGATATTAAACAAGACAATGTTGATGATATATTTACTTGGCATCTGGCATCAAAACAAGGGGTTTCAGCTCCACGTCATATATTTGTGGCGTTACAGAATAATGCACGAGTTGGTAATCAAGAACGAAGCCATATGATATTTGATCAGTTAGGTGTTAGAGAGGTCTCACTGAGAATAAACGGACAACAGGAACCATCTGAAGATGTACAACTTGATTACACTCACAACCATATTGCACGTGTATATCATAACCTGTTGTCATTTATGGCACGTGATCTAAATGTGGATACTGGTTTGCAAATATCACAATTGGATTTTAAAAGCCTCTATCCGATCTATTACTTCTCACTGGAACATCTCGATTTGATGAGACAATCTGTCGTTGATATACACTTTAGAGCCCGTGTAACCCGTCCTGGTGGTATTGCTAATTATAGAGCGGTTGCTGTCATTCTCAGTGATAAATCAATGCTACTTGAAGGTGTTGGTGGAAGAATGAGAGTGGTAGATGCACCAGTGGAAAACATGTAATTGAAATTGTAAACGATTTAGAATCAATCAATTATGTATAATGTCATATAGTGTTATTAGTGTTGCGTTAACTCCTGGTCAAATCAAAAAATTGCAATCAGAATCGGCTAAAAAATGTGGAACCACAATCACGTTGAAACCCAACCAAATGACTGGTGGTGCAAATAAATTATCGCTGACAACTCGTCAGGTGAAACATTTCAATGATGCACTAGTAGCAAAAAAGGGTGTTCAGATTACTCTTTCTGCGGCTGCTATCAAAAATATGATTAAAACAGGCGGTATATTTCCGTTGTTAGCTGCGATACCAGCATTGATTGCAGCAGCAGCCCCAGCGGTGGCTAAAGCAGCGGCGTTAGGAGCCGTTGGTACCGCGGCAGGAATGGCACTACAGAAAGCAACGGGGAAGGGGTATAAAAAAAAGGGAAAGGGTCTAAGACTACCAGGAACCCCGTATTCGTGGTACAGCGGAAAGGGTCTAAGACTACCAGGAACGATTTATTAATTCGGGAATCGAAGATTCCTATGTCCAATTTTGATTTAATGGATGCTGCTAAAAAACTCGCGATTAAAAATTTCAGAGGTGTCTTTATGAAAGATCAATTACCACATCAACCAAACAGCGTTGAAACCGGTATTATTAATCTCGATAACAGCACCGGACCTGGAACTCACTGGGTTACATACGCTATTGATCCACGTGGGATTGTCTATTTTGATTCATATGGATTAGCCCCACCAAAAGAGTTTTTGCGTTATATAAAAACCCTTCCAATGAAGACTTGGTATTCTACGCTACCAACACAACAAATGAATGACCCACCAATATGTGGCAGCGAAGTATTAAATGTCCTTAACGCTATTTCTAACTCCTTGAGTAACCCAAGCGGAAAACCACCACATGTTGTCGTTAATGAATACACTAGTAATCGCTGGCAACGACGAAGTCGTCAAAAACGATTTTAAAGAGAGAAAGAGTTTTACAATAACATGATTGATATTTGGGGGAGATCTTTGAAACCCAAACCCGATGGCACTGCACCACCTGATTCTGTCAAGGATGTAAAAAAACTAATCAAAGATGAAATAGCTGAGACGTTGAACTTAACAAATGTTGATCCTAATGAAATAGTTGTATTTCAAGACAAACAGGGTAAATTGAAAACCAGTAATATTTCTCTGGATGATATTTTGGTTAAACAACAAAACGCAATCGAGAACACCGTTGCGTTATTTTCCGATCAGGGTAAACTCAAACCGGGTGTACTCGTTTCGACGATTACAGATCGATTAAAAACTCTCAACGATGAGTTAAACAATTCTCTGGTTGTACTAAAAACACTTGAATCTAGAATTGAAGATAACGGAAAACAGTTTATATCATTTCGTAGAAATATCATTGATAAATTTATTGGAACCCAGTTGGATAAAATAGAAATAAAACTCCCTGATATTAAAAAATCCATCGATGAGACGAAAAACTTCATCGAAGCCGTCAAAGGTGATTTTTCGAGGATGATAACAATCATTGAAAAAACAAAAATTCCTCATGAGAAAACCAACAACGTGGTATACACAATCCAACACGGATCATTTGAGTGGACACCTACAAACAACAAATTAAATATCACTGCAACCGTTAAGGGTATTTATCGATTAACACTAGTAACACCATTAACTCAATTTAATATATCATCGTCGAGTTCATCCGGGGTTAATAATACGATTTCAACGATCATCGACAAGGATACAACTGAAAAGTTCACTATAACAGCTACTGATAAAAATTTGATTGGGGTTTCAGTAACCTGGTATGTGGAATTCGTAGCGGATTTAAGTAAATAACTAAATTGAAAGGATTTCACAATTGAAAACGCTAGCTTTTTTAAAATAACAACAATGACTTTGTCATCGACGCAATGTCGCTATGATCAGGTCAGAGAATTTCAGAATAGACTCAAAACCCTCACTGAGGAGTATCAAATAAAAATAAAAAAATACCGACGAGGAATCACCGCAATTGATGTTATTATGTACTCGGTGTCAAGCATTCTCACTGGCGCCGGAATAATACTTGCATCGGTTACAATGATTGCCCCGGTCGTAGTTCCAATTTGCATTTCTGCGTTGACTACAATCGGGGGTATATCAACCGGGATAGCAAAAAGGATATCATCATGCAGCCAACGCAAACTGCAGAATTACTTACTTCAATTTCATATTGCATCAACCGCATATTCGCAGTTATCATTGATGATAGCGTCGTCACTCGATAATACGATTATATCAGATAGTGAATTCTCAGCGATGGTCAGTATTTTTGATTCCGCGATATCGAAATTAGAGCAACAACATGAGTATAATAACAATGACAACATCGATGGAATTAGAAAACACGAACCCAAAAAACAAAATGATCTCAATAATATCAACATTACCAGATTGTGAGTTCTCGGTGATGGTCAGTATTTATGATTCCTCGATACCAAAATTAGAAATAAATCATGAGTATAATAACAATGACAACACCGCAGGAATTACTTCAACGAATAGTGGAGAACACGAACCCAGTACAAACAAGCATGATATCAATAACATCAACGAATCCAGAATTCAGTGTGAATTTCCCCTCTCCGGTCCCAGTGAAGGAGATAGCGCTAGCAAAATTACGAGTATACCACAGTTGGCCTAATATCAGATCAAAATCATTTGGTGGTCAACAACCCAATAATTCTTTAGTGTTTGCAAATAAGAATAAAGACGACGGAACCCCAGACTGGAAAGTTGTTTCGATACCAACAGGGTCATACCAAATCGAACAAATCAATGATGAATTCGCGCGTAGAATAAAATCGATTACTGGAGTAGAGTCAAAAATCGCTATAACAGTTCATGAACCGACGCTATCATCCGCAATTGAAATAAACGCAGAAGAATACGTCGTAGATATCTATCAAAGCTCAATAAGAACCGTACTAGGATGGCCTGAATTACCACCAGGGGGGAAAACCGTTGATTTACCAGAACCAAAAAAAACTGATTATATCACCGACAGAATAAAACCTGATAATCCAATAAAGAGTTATCAAGAATACAGGATACCTGCAGATTTTTTTATTCTCGGATACGGGCCAACTGGAAACGAGAAGCCAGGGGGGGGAATAGAGATAAAGGGATATTATATTGTTGACGAACCTGAAATCGTTAATAATTTCACAGCGATGAATAATGATATTTCACTGTTGTTAATACCCCTTAAATCCGGCTCTCTCACCCGAGATGAATTTATCAGCGTCGTAGAAACATGCAATAAAATCATCAATGATATGGAAACATTTCATTTGCAAATCATTCAAGTGATATTAGGTGACGATTATCCCCTATCGAGAACAGAATTTGCAAAACAATATAAAATTCCCGTCAAAGATATTCCGACATTCAAACTACCAGGATATAATATCCTAGAACTACAAAAATCTCTCAGTGATGCCATCGATGTTGGTTTCAAAATAATTCATGATACGTGGAAGAAAACATCATCACCGGAAATAAAAATCCTCAAACATAATAATGACCCAGACGGTGGCGGCAGGCATATCGCTCCGTTCAACGTGAATATATCCTCAGTGATTGCGCTCAATTTAGTATGTGATGTTATCGAAGGAAGCTATCAGATTAATCTAGAGCAATCAAATCAAGCTCAGCAGGGATATATTCTTTATTCGTTTGCACCAACAGCTCCTCCAGGATTCCTAATTATTGAAAACCCAATTAATCCTGTCTACATGCGATGCCATAATAATTCGTTAACGAGAATTAATTTCAAACTCACCGACCAGTCAAATAATCTGATTGATTTACAAGAAGAGGTGTTAGCGATTAGTTTGTTTGTGAAATCCTGAAAGGATTTTCGTCCTAAGGACTTTCAATCATAAAGACTGGTTAAAATCATTTATTATTTTTTGTTAACCAGTGATGAAATCACTAAGCAGCAGAGAGGGTGGATGACAACAAGTTGCGACCAAAATTAATTAAAAAATCGTAAAAATCTTCGTTTTCATTTTTTTAGTTAAAATGAGATTTCGTAGATTTCAACGAAATCCTACGGATCGTTTTAAGGATTCAATCAATTTTTTTTGTCTGAAAACGTTGTAGGGTTGGCCCTCTTTTTGGTTGAAATGAGATTATAGGACGGCTCGTTTTAGGATTTCAATCAAATTTTGTCTAAAAACGTTGTAGGATTCACCCTCTCTGCTGCTGCGGGCCAAACCTCAAATCACACGTAAGGTTGCGGGCCGAACAGGATAAACATTCAATAAGCGGAAAATTAAACCTTTTTTAAACATTAATATAAATTAAAACAGAAAAAAATTTTAATAATAAAAAATCATTGGCATAACCATTTTCACTCTTATGCCAATTTGTTAGAGCTGGATGTTTGGCATCTTTTCTTGGCTACAAGTTCGTTTATGTTGGGAATAATGTTCTGTGTCATTGAGATTCTCATGATGGACTGCAAGTGTTCATCAGTGAGACGACTCCTGTGTGATGTCTTGTTAATCTTCATCACAGAAAACAGCTGCTCACACAGATATGTGCTACCAAACATGCTCAAGGTTCGAGCCGCATGTAGACGAAGCTGGGGCATCTTTTCAGGAATGAAACGAGTGAACTGTGCAGGCCCCACAGTGTCGTACTTTGCCTTTAGTGTCCCAGCTCTATTAGCTCCATCTGCAAATTTACAGGTGCAGTTTCCACGTCTATGGCAAATGGGTTACGAAACAGCTCGAAATTACTTTTCTGTGCTTCAAAGTCACTAAAGCGCCGTGCGAACTTGGCGCGAAGTAAGCTAAGATTTTCAGCAAAGTGTGCATTGGGAAACACCATAGCGTTGACTTGGTTCAACATTGCTTGGCAACAAGAAAAGTGAAACAAGTGCATTGGTGCATTTGTGTCTCCCATAAGCGCAGATTCACTTGAAATGCCTTCACTGCATATCTGTGATCAAGTGGTCCCGTCCCTGGAGCTGCAGGTTCAAGTCGTTGAGATGAGTGGTTATGTCAGACAGAAACGCTAACTCATATTTCCACTTTTATCCCGAAAAACTGTGGAGTCTTTTGTTTTGCTGTCCATGAATTGACAGATTTCTTCGAAAAGCTGGAAAAATCTACTAAGGACTTTTCCCCGACCGGCCATCGCATCTCTGTATGATAAGGCATGTCGCCGAACTCTGAGTAATACCTGTAAAAAAGACTGAAATTGGCGGTGATTTAAACCTTTGGCTCTGATAAAGTTGACAGTTTGTATTACAGTGCTCATTACACCTTCCATGTTGAGGACTTTACCACACAGCGATCCTTGGTGTATGATGCAGTGATATGCTATCAATTCACCAGTACAGTTCTCCTGCATCTTTAACCGCATCCTTCCAACTAGTCCACTTTTCTCGCCGCACATCGCCGGTGCTCCATCTGTTGTAAGTCCAACAAGTTTGTCCCAAGGCAGGTTCATGTTGGTTAAACTTTGACATACGTTGTCAAAAATGTCTTTTCCTGTCGTTGTCCCATGCATGGATTTCATGTCCAATATTTCTTCTGTAACATTCAAACTGGAGTCCACTCCACGGTTGAAGATGGCGAGCTGTGCAGTGTCAGTCGTGTCATTACTTTCATCGACAGCAAGGGAGAATGCAACAAAGCCTTTGCCTTTTTCGATCAGCTGTGTTTTCACATCAGTGGCCATCTAACAAACCCGATCAACAACCGTATTTCTGCTAAGGCTTACATTTGCAAACATCTGCTTTCTGTCTGAACACAAGACGTCACACACTTTCATCATGCAGCGCTTCAGAAACTCTCCTTCTGTAAATGGTCGGCCTGATTTTGCGATCTCGTCCGCCACAATAAAACTTGCTTTCACAGCAGCTTCAGTTTGTGATTTTGCTTTGGTGAAAAACGTCTGCTGTGATGTTAGATTCCTCTTCAATTCTTCTACCTTCTGTAGCTTCTGCTCTGCATTCAGGCTTTTTAACTTGTCTTGATGTTTAGTCTCGTAGTGCCGTCTCAGATTATATTCCTTGATCACAGCCACATTATCTCCATAAATTATACACACAGGTTTACCGCCAATATCAGTAAACATATATTCAGCCTCCCTGCAGCTTTGAAAGGCTCTGTTTTCATAATCAACTTTGGAGAGGGAGAGGGAGGGAGGGAGAGACACGGAGAGGGAGAGGGAGGGAGATACACGGAGAAGGTGGGAGAGGGAGGGAGGGAGAGACGGAGAGAGAGAGAGGGAGGGAGAGGGTGGGAGGGAGAGACATGGAGAGGGATAGAGAGGGAGGGAAGGAGGGAGAGACACGGAGAGGGAGAGAGAGGGATGAAGAGGAAGAGACACGGAGAGGGAGAGAGAGAGAGAGAGGGAGGGAGGGCGAGACACAGAGGGAGAGGGAGAGAGACACAGATACATACATACAAATACATATACATACAAATACACATACAAATGTGAGAGGGTGCGGAAGAGCGAGAGAGACACAGGGAGGGAGAGGGAGCATGAGAGGGAGAGAGACAGAGAGGGAGAAAGATGGAGAGGGAGAGAGACGCAGACGGAGAGGGAGAGACAGAAAGGGAGAGAGGGAGATGGAGAGGGAGACAGACAGAGAGGGAGAGAGACAGAGAAAGAGAGGGAGGGCGAGGGAGCGGGAGAGCGAGAGACACAGTGAGGGAGGGAGTGAGAGCGGGAGAGCGAGAGAGACACAGAGAGGGAGAGGGAGAGAGTGACAAAGAGGGAGAGAGTGACAAAGAGGGAGAAATAGGGAGAGGGAGAGACAGATACGGAGAGGGAGAGAGACACACAGAGAGGGAGGGAGAGAGACAAAGAGTGAGAGAGAGACACAGAGAGGTAGAGCGAGAGAGGGAGAGACACAGAGAGGGAGATACAAAGCGGGAGAGAGACAAAGAGGGAGCGGGAGAGCGAGAAAGACACCGAGAGGGAGGGAGAGGGAGAGACACAGAGGTGGAGGGACAGAGAGAGAGAGAGAAAGAGAGGAAGAGAGAGACGGAGAGAGAGAGAGAGACACGGAGAGAGAGAGGGAGGGAGAGAGAGACACGGAGGGAGGGAGAGAGAGAGAGAGAGAGAGAGAGAGAGAGAGAGAGAGAGACGGAGAGAGAGAGACACGGAGAGGGAGGGAGAGAGAGAGACACGGAGAGAGAGAGAGAGAGAGAGAGAGAGAGAGAGAGACGGAGAGGGAGGGAGAGGGTTGTCTATTAGATTATCCATGATTTATATATCCGTGTTCCGTTTGTCTAGGTGCTGGACAATTTTAGATCGAAGAGAGAGACACGGAGAGAGAGGGACAGACACAGAGAGGGAGAGAGAGACACGGAGAGGGAATGAGAGGGAGAGAGAGACACGGAGTGGAAGGGAGAGGGAGGGAGAGACACGGAGAGGGAGAG